>JASSUY010005745.1:0-21580 GCA_032466535.1 Forpus xanthops | reverse complement strand
ATTCTGTAGGTCCTTCCAAGTAGGAGGATTAAGATGGAATCATATCATGCTCAAATGTAGTATTACTCTGCACAAATATTTTGGTAAAATAAAAGCTGACTGTAATAGAAATTCTGGTAGTCACTGACAAGCACCTGCAACACATCAAAATGAGAGAAAACACGAAATCAGCATGCACCTCAAATGCTTAGGAAGATATGTAAATGGCAGAGAAGCTACAATCAGAACCATTGCGAAATCACAAACATGAGGATGAAAGGACTGGGTTTGTAATCTAGTCATCATGTAATGATTTTCTTCCTGCTGCATAGCTTGTTAATTACAATTCTATCAATTATGATGCTTGAAATGCCTCACCTCCCTAGTACTCAATGAACATTTTCAGAGGCCAAATGTCACTCTTACCTCCCAGCAGGATAAAGCAGATCGTTGTTGTGCATTGGAAGTTTAATGCTAGTCACCAGCTCCGTTTTTGGTGTCTTGGAAGAGGAGTCTTTTCACTTCAGGACTTTGACATGGATCTACTATTTGCACTGCCTTCAGATGTCAGTATAGATTTAATCTAGCTTCATAATCTCTCTGGGAGAAATTCTGAGCCTGTGGAGATTAATGGCCACCTCATTACCTTAGTTCCCAGCCTAAGATAAGGAGATGGCACATGAGGGTATTGTAAAAAGAAATTTTGGGCTGCACGTGTACCTTAATTAACAGATGCAGAGCTCCACTGCGAAGATTGCTGCATTTAGTCATAAACGAAAGTGCTCCCGTGCATGTTGCCCAGCACATAAAGCACTTTGGGGTTTGGAAAGTAAAAGTTTGAATAAATCGATGTGTTTTTATTGTGCGATGCAGCCAAATTTGCGTCCTTGCTCTCAAAGTCTGGAATCAGGGAAAATTTGAGTAGGGTCATTTCTTAATTCTCTTATTAAGGCAATGCTCACTTGCTCATAGCATTATATTTTTGAGATGCTTTGACAAATCATATCACTACCTTATATCCCTATGTCAAGAACCCCATCATTACTTGAGTATCCTCACATTTCGCAAACAGATGTGTACTTCCCATGAGCTGAGCACTGAGATTTGGCAGACTGTAGTAAACATCCACTCAGTATGTGTATGGGAATCTTTTTGACAGATGGATGAAGAAAATGGGTAATGTGTTTTCAAAAGGAAAAGGAAATAGCAATTTTACAAAGAACTATAGAGGCTCTTTGACTGTTCCTCCAGTAAGCATACAGTTTACAGCAGGATTTTACTAATGATTCTTTGTCTAATTACTGTTTGCAGCAAACCAATTTGTTTTATTCCTAACACTGGGGTCAGGAAGAATTCTCTGTATTCAGTGCTTCTGAGTGAAATTTGTATTAAACAGAAAAGAAAGAAATATTTTAAAAGCTCTATTTAAGTAACTCAGTATCACCTAATTTGCATACCGGCATTTGCTGCCTAATAGTTTTTCCCTTGATTCTTATGGTCTCGAATGGATCTACCAAACGATGTTTTGATTATGTCATGGGGGTTTCTTTTGCCGTTTTAAATTACCTTGAATTGGCCAATCTGAATTAGATTTTCTGAGATACTTCTATCAAACCTAAGTTCTCCCAATTCCTTTGTGATTCCCTCCCAAGTCTGTGTTTGTACATGTGTGTTTTTCTGCGAGTAAGTAACACAGAGGAAAAAAAGCCAAAAGTGTAGTTTCTCCTTCACATACACAACACCCTTCTCCTCAGCTATCCTCTGAGTTTGACATAATGCTGGGACGGTTCCAAGGAGGCTTATTTTCTTGTATTACATTTAAGTAGGATTTTCGGCAAAGATTTCATGACACTTGCACATAAGGTGTGTATGAGTATGATGTGTTATTCCTTAAATAACAAATAAACCAAGGTGAAATGCATCAACGTACTTTTGTGAGAAAATAGTAAATCAGAGAAAGAAGCTGGGAAGAGGACAGCATGCTTTTTTCTCCCAACTGTAATTAGGACTAGAAGAAATGTCATTTACAACACAGGAAAATTGATTCAAATCCCTTGTTTTTTGTCATCACAGGCATGAGAGTGAAAAGGTTAATTATCTTCTTTAAGGTTATTATAAAAAATGGTATCTGAAGTATACTCATTCCTTACCATGCACTGCAGCTATATGTTGGTTTAATAATGTCTGAAGTCAATGGCAGCTCCTCCATGGACTTCAGTCAATGCTGGATCAGACACTTGCCATCAAAGAGAGGATTTACAATTAACATCTAGTGTGAATAAAGTGGAACATCCACATCCACAATTACTCCTTCTCGTTGCAAGTCATTTGTTGTTTTCATCTTGTTATTCAAGGGTGCTGAAGAAAACAGGATGATTCTTACAAATCACTCCCAACTTTGAATTTCATGATTCATTTCTGCAGTGGGAAGGAGTTGCCTGAAATCACATTAAACCCTTTCAAAGGAAAATGAATATGACCCTTTCTCTCACTTTTCTTTTGCTTTTGTCTAAACCAGGGGAAGTAATTTTTGGGCTTGGTTTGTTTTGGTGCTTGTTTTTTGTTTTTCTGTAAACTGTTTTTCACAGAAAGGAATAAAAGGCTGAACACTGGAATCCCTGTACATTTACAAATCATAGAATCATAGAATAGTTAGAGTTGGAAACTACCTAAAGATCATCAGGTGCCAACCCCCCTGTCATGGGCAGGGACATCTCACACTAAACCATGTCACCCAAGGCTCTGTCCAACCTGGCCTTGAACACTGCCAGGAATGGAGCATTCACAACTTCCCTGGGCAGCCCATTCCAGTGCCTCACCACCCTTGCAGTTAAGAATTTCTTCCTTATATCTAATCTAAACTTCCCCTGTTTGTTGAACCCATTACCCCTTGTCCTGTCACTACCTTGCCATATACCTGAACAAAGCATACACCACTGAGGGTTGTATCAAACATCCAATGATGAATCGAAGTCTCTTTAGAGGCAGTACAGAACTGCATGATAGGATGGGTGTCAGACACAACTTTATCACATCTGCTAAAGCAGACTTCAAATCAACCCCAAACAAGTTTCCTGATAAGAAACAGCATTGCTTTGTAACTTTAAATCGTGTTAGTGGATTCTTACTGTTCTAAGTCAACTGGAAACAGAATTTGCAACCTACTCATCAGGTAGAAGTCAAAACAGAAAATAGCTCTTTTTGTATGACAAAAGTAAAGTCTCATTTAGTTTCTGCTGATAGAAATTTGGACAGCAGAGTTGTCCCAACTCTTACTCAAGAGTTGCTCTTCCCTCTGGGATAAAATGCTCTCAAGTTAGCAAATGTAGAACTCCAAATACTTTGTTCTTTTTATATGCAAATGTGTCCTTGGAAAATCATCAAGTCATTTTAATCTGTTTGGGTTGACATGATCTCTGTGCCAGAAGTTACATTTGCATTCTAGTTTGGCTTCCTTTTGTCTATCAGAAAACTGATACATAAAGGTATATATGGTGTGCTTGTGCTATAAATATATGTGTGTGTAAAGTAGCTAGTTTTCTCTGGGGTATGGATTCCCACCACACAGAATTTAGAACAGAGTACACAAAATACTCTAAAATGGAGATTTCACTAACAGCTTTCTCATTTCACCACATCAGCATTGAAACACTTCATTGTTTATAGCTGTGCTCCACTTCAGGAAAACTCCTAGTGTCCATCTAATCAACAATGTTATTAAGCTTCTCTTCCTGTTAAATATAACTAATGAACTTCTCCAAATGTGGACATTCTGGGTTATATCAATTATAGGTATACCTAGATTTATCGTAAAGACTTTTATATAAACCCTGAAAAAAATGGTGCAGGGAAGCAAACAGCCCTTTGCTCTTTGCTAGCACACAATAAACACAAAACTCCTCCTTACTGCTTTGAAACTTTATAGTCCACTTCAGAAATATTTGTTACCATCTACTCTATTGCATTACTATTTTACACATTTCAATGAAATTTATGCTTTATCATGTAATGATTTATTTATCATAAAATTAGCAGAGATTTCTCTCCCTAGCTTCTCTGAAGAGCTGAAAAGTGCCCAAACAATAAATAGAACAAAACCAATATTAAACAAAATAAAATACCTGAAGTATTTGCAACCAAACCCCATTCATTAACATTCATTTGAAAAAAGGAATCTGAGAGTTAAGATCAAGTGATCATAGTGTTTCCTAGATGCTTAACCAATCTATTATAATTCTTTATCCCAATACCCAAAACCCAAGCAGTGGACAGGATGCCTGGCTTGTTTTGGGTGTTTTTAGCTTATTCTCAATTATATTTTTTGCGCAATAATTAGCCTTCTCCAGTAATTTGAATGATAATGATGAATAATTGACCTCTGAAGAGTGGCTGGTGTCACTGCAGAAAGCTGTTGAGTATTTTGAGGGTCATGGTAAAAACAGCACTGAGAAAAAGTGTGTGATTAGGCAGCATAGTTGTATGGGATTCTTCATTTCATTTGGTTTGGTTTATTTCTTAATCTCAAGCAGACCATTTCTAGCATTCTTTGACAAATCATACTGTTTTAAAGACACAGTGTTGAGAATCATGTTTTTAATAAAACGTGAGCCCAGCTGACTTTGTGTTTCAGATATAACTGCAAACTCGTATCTCAGCTGCACATCTTCTGAAAGCTGACAATTCATTATAACTTCACGAAACCCAGGTTGTCTTATGAAAATAGATACCGAACACAGAATTCTACATGGGTTTGACATGAAGCCAGGCAAAACAAAGGTTTTGACAAGTTTTCTTCAGTTCCAAAACTCAGAGGGGAAGGATCACAGACCCATGCAGGTTAAAACCCTACAGAATATTCACATGTACTCCTGAAGCCAGATATTTCTGAGCTTTGTAAAACCACTCCCCTGGAGGAGATCTATTCAATGTAATGAAACCTAATAGTGAGATAAAAATATCAATCTTAAGAACATCTCTACCATGCACGAAAGACAGTGTGTTCTAATTTTAATCTGTTTTATAAAGTAGCATACAGTGTATTCTTTACCACAAGCAGAGATCACCACAATTCCTACTGAGGAAACTCATTGGTAAGGGTAGTTAGCATCTGCAGGGTTCGGTTTTCTTGAATTTGGCGTCCAAATTGTATCAGAATTTACCCTCGTGATAGACTCACAGCCTATCACTGGAAACTCAAGGAAGATGCTACCACATAGGTCACAGAATGGTTGAAATTGAAAGGGACCACTAGAAATTATGACCAGTCCCCAAAATGGAACACATTTGGGTTTTTTTAATAGTTTTTCAGGTATATAGAAGAATATTTCTGTTGAATTCCACACTCATACAAGATAATCTTCAATTACTCCCGTTTGGGGCAATTAGCTTTTCTGGCTTCCCACTTTTACCTTGTAACCCACAATGTCTTGATCAAATAATTACAGTATTTATGCATGCTTCGTGGTGCTCTGTCCTGCCAACCTGAAATAGGGTGACCTGTTATAAAAGAAAGGATCACACACTGAAATCTGGTCTAAATCCAGGTTTTTGTTTTAGATAACTGACTCCCCTTTATCCCTTTTGGGGGACAGTCACAGGCCATCACAGGAGAGCAGGAGGGAAGAGGAAAGCTAACCATATGTTCAGATGGCTGATTGCTTCAGGGTTTTATGATTCTTTGTACATTTGTTTAATGATGGTTTGTATATATATATATATATATATATGTATACTCTGATCAGAGGTAGCCAGTCCATGGATAGCAGCAGTCTATCGCACTTTGTGTATTCCAGATATGTGAGACAGGGAGAGAGATCCATTGCTTAAGTCTCTGTATTTTAAGTGTTACTATATTTACTAGATAACAAATTAGAGATTTGTTACAGGCTAAATAGCTGTCTGTGATTCATGTATTTATTATGCATGACTCTTTCAGTGTCATTAGAAGTTGAAAGAAAGACTCACTAGGATGTGAAGGGGAATTCAGCTTGGAGCTGCTTGAGGACAACAGCAATGTGTCTAAGTAAATGCCATAGTTAATAGTAGTCCCTAGGTTGCAATCATGGGGCTTGAATATAAGGTTTTCAGAGATATTTGAAAACACAAATGGATAGACCAGGACACAGAGAAACTTAGTTTCCATCAGTGTCTTCAACATCAGTGCTACTGGAAACAGCAGAGAACACAGTAAATCTGATTTCCTTTCCTTTTACTCACCTGCTAGATAGTACGTTATATTCACTGTCTGAAGCTTCCTGAGTGTAATGTAATGGTGTCTAGGCATAGAACTGTAGATAATTTCATTTCCTTCCCTTTCCATTCAGACAGAGCAGGGGTCTCATTTCCCGTCTTGAATAATTCTGGGGTCCTGCTTGACTCCAAAGCTAGCAGCTGGACAAAGGCATGCAATGATGCTGCCATAAAAGACAGGGAGAAGTAGGAAAGTGCATTGTGAGTTCAAGAGCTAAAGAGTAGGAGAGTGCATTGTGAGTTTTAGCTGAAAGGTAATTCCTGCCTCTGAAACAGTGCCAGAACACTTAGAAAAAGAAAAAAGAAAGAACACAGGTTAACCTCCTTTCTTAAAGCTGAAACAATTCAAATAAAACAGTAGCTTACAGTGAATAGGAGAATATAATAGTCATGCTTCACGTCTAGCTTAAATTTTGCAGCCAGCAGTCAATCAAGTATCTAGTTAGTGGATATCTTGGAGTGATCACTGACTGAACATTTTACATGGACAGATCTTAATGCCTTGTCCTTCTTGTCACTGAAGCTATTGTATTTAGGAGAAGCCAAATTAAATACTAGGACTTTGCAGTGTGCATATCTTACGAGGAACAATAAAGATAAGCAAAATGAGAAAACTGTGATGGTTTCCTTCATTGTTCTTGACCCATACTAATCCTGAACCTAAGAACAATTATAGTAAATCTCAGAAATTCACTCTGTCCCTGGATATATTTCAGGCTAGATTTTTTTCTGTTCACATTCTGTCAAAGTAGCCCATGACAGCCATGATCCAGCAGCTGATTAAAACAAGACATTTGGCCTTTGACAGGTAAGTTTCAGCATGTTTGATGATGCTTTTATGGAACTCAAGAAGGTAAAACATTCCATGTACAAATAGGTTGCAATAGCACAGGTGCTTATGACTACTGGGAGTTAAGTTCAAGTGGCCAATAATCAACTGGTTGCCAGATATAATCTACCAACTTTACTAGAAAGGGATGTATGAAGCATGGTAGAGCTTAAAATAAAACCTAGTTTGAATGTCAATCAAAAATTGCTCAAAGGAAGTGAATGGATAGAATTAGCAGAGATATTGGTTCTCAGTGGCTGATAGAAAAAAGTTCTTGTAAGGGCAGAGTTTGGAGCAAAGTATCTAAATTCACACAATAAATGTTTTTAAATGGACTTTATTATCTAAGATGATACTTGCAGCATGAGAGGTCAGAGACCACTACAATAAATACACAAATTGGCCAACTTGAATTGGTAAACTTACTATATCTGTATTGGTCTAAGTAATACCATATTGAGCAATTCAAAACATAAAAGTGAATTGAAATCTAGATAATTAATGGATTTGAAATATACTCTTTTAATATGGTGATAGTCTTCAATGGACTGTTTCAAACAGGTAAGGGTTCTCCTGGTGTGAGTTCCTGCTTAGTCATGCTAGTTGCATTATCAAGGGGTGTTCTCAGAGCTTTCTTGGTTGTTTAACATTTTGAGCTCATAGAAACAGTGTTGTTGTTGCAGTCTTTGTCTTTATTTTTGCAGAACCGAAGAAACTTATTAGGCCATGGTCTGTCAACATTCCATCTCAAATGACCTGTTGTGTTCAACAGTGCATCGAGTTTAAGGTGCAATTGTAAAGGTATAGGAGTCACAGTGGATAGCTTGATTCTGTTGAGACCTAGAGTAATGTCAAAGACATGCTCAGGTGGCGAGGTCTCACTAAGTCCACCATTACTGAGTTCAGCTTTCAGATAAGATGCAGTCAAAACACACCATAATAATGAACAGGGAATGGAGTGGTATCTGGGGATAGTATCCAGTGCTGGAGTAAGTGGTGAAAGTCAGACTGGGTGGTTTTAACTGACTTATTCAAAGAAAATGTACAGCTAAGAGACCATCAAACAGCAAGAACAAAGAAGTATTTCTTTCAGTTTTGCATTTCATCTCTGTGCTAGGCCAAATTTGCTGTAAGAAGAGTTTAAATTGAGACATGTGAAGTTAGACTTTTGTTCATTTTCAGCCTGTTTTCTCTTTTTGTACAGTTACTGTAATTAAGGCTGCAGTTTTATGTATTACTTCAGTCTGGTGCCCCCAGTTGTAAGCTTGGAGAGTTGAAGAATGTGCTGAGATGAAAAGTTGTTGCCCCACTCTTCAACTTGATAATGGATACTCTGTCAATGTGGACTGGGAGTTGTCTGTATGTACTAAAGGAAAATTAGGGAAAGGACAGTAGAGAAACATCAGTGGGCATGGCCTGGCAATGGTGTAAAGATCTTTCATCTCTGTTTTGCCTGTGAAAGGAGATACTTCTTGATTATGGTGGCTCAAAGTCCATAAAACAAGAAACTCAGAGTGACAAGTCAAAGTTTACCAAAGGAAGGAGAGTGCTATGTTTAAAGGAATATACTCATCTGGAAAAAGCCTTCCTTGCCTGCCAAAATAAGAAAGGTTTTATCAGGTTAGAATAAAGATCACTCTTTCCAGCATCCTGGCTCTGAAAGTGGCCTGAAGCAGCTGCCTGGGAGAGGATGTAGGAACAGAGCAAGCTGATACTCTTTCTAGGATACTCTGCCAGGCTCCAGCTCTTTCATGGGAGATTTTATTTTCCTCTGGATGACTTTGTCAGATACAGAAGCTAAAATTGCCAATTCAAGTGTAAAATGGGGATTTTAACGTTAAGGGCAAATCTGGCTGTGGGATCTCTATAGAAACCTCTGCAAGAGTGCTGCTTCGTAAAAGCAACCAAATACGCACTCACAATTTATATTGAAATCAATTTCAATTATAGATGAGTGTCTGAGGGCAAAATATGCCTGTGTGAAATATCTCGTCAATATATAAAAGCAGGTGGTTTCCCAGTAAAACAACTTAACTTGTATCTCTGTCATCATGAAATCATAGAATCATTTAGGTTGGAAATGACCTTTAGGATAATCAGATCCAATCGTTAACCCAGTCAAAGTCCACCACTTATCTAAGTCACTAAGCACCACATCTACAGGACTTTAAATGCCTCCAGAGATGGTGACTTCACCACTGCCCTCGGCAGCCTGTTCCAATGCTTGACCACCCTTTGGGGAAAGCAGTCTTTCCTAATATCCCATCTAAACCTTCTCTGGTGCAATTTGTGGCCATTTCATTGCATCCTATCAGTTGCTACTTGGGAGAAGAGACCAACCCCGCCTCACAACAGTCTCCTTTGAGGTAGCTGTAGGGACAGGCAAGATTCCCCTGAGCCTTCTCCAGATTGAACACCCCCAGCTCTCTCAGCTGTTCCTCATCACACTTATGCTCCAGGCCCTTTATCAGCTTTGTTTCTCTTCTTGAGACCCGCTCCAGCGCTGCAATGGCTTTCTTGGAGTGAAGGGGCCAAAACTGAACACAGTATTTGAGGTGTAGCCTCACCAGTGCAAGTACACGCATGTGACTGACCACCAACTGGATTTAACTTCATTCATCACTACTTGTAGGGACCAGTCATTCAGTCTGTTTCTTACCTAGAGAATAACCCTATCCTTAACCTGTGAGCAGTCAGTTATTCTGGGAGAATCATAGAATCATAAAATAGTTAGGCTTGGAAAGGACCTTAAGATCATCTAGTTCCAACCCCTCTGCCATGGGCAGAGAGCCCCCCTATGAATGCTATGGTAGACATTGCCATAAGACTTTCCTAAAGTCTAGGTAGATAGAATCTACAGCCTTTGTCTCATCCGCTAAGTAGGTCACCTTGTTATTGGAGGAGATCAGGTTAGTCAAGCAGGACCTGCCTTTCACGCACCCATGCTGACTGGACTGGATCACCTGACTGTTCTGTATGTGCTGTGTGGTGGCTGCTCACCTTGGCAACTCAGATCTTTGTATAGTCATTTTTGGTTTAATATTATCCAGAACTCTGTTATATTAAAAGTCTTTTCGGTGATACCTATGGGATTAATGATACCTCTCATCTACAAAGGCCTTACTTTCATTGCAGGTGATAAAATATATAGTATTTTCTTGTATGCATAGATCACATTTAATTCAAGGTACCAAGACATCCTTTAAATACTACTTAAATGAAAGAATTGCCTCACCCCTCAATGAAATGAACTTTTAGGGGTGAAACACAACAGCTGTTTAACGTCACAAAGCAATATCATTGAATAATTTAGTTAACAAATTTGAGAAGGAAGGAATATTTATTCAGGGAAAACTCCAGATGGAGTTTAGGAAGGCAGATTGTCATTCCAAACCAGTGTTACAATTTTGACCAAAACCCCCCACTAATTCCTGTCATACTTTATTCTTTCATAATGTTCTGTAAAATGGTAGATAGCAACAAGATTTTTGTCCATTATAAAATATATCACTTGCCATTATAATACTACGGCAACCATGTCCCTTTTTAACACAAATCAGAAGAGCACCTCAATGCATAGTTGTATAAGGTTAAGTACATTGAATCAGATCATTGATCTGTTTTATCCAGTACTTCATTTCTTTTCTGCAGCAGGCCCAGTATCAGCTGTTTTCATGGCTAATACGAGACATTTAAAATATCAGCAATGTATAATCTTCAATCATGGAAGAACCTATTAAGCAAATTTAATTCCCATCAGTTAGCTATTGACTTACATTTAGTGTATAACCTTTTCCTAGTTTAACTATCTCTAATGTAACTGTGAATATTTTCATAAACAGTGTAATAGCACTAGAATATGAATGTCTGTGACCATTAAGCATATTCCATATAATCTTTATTTATATTACTGATGACCCTGTAGGTATGTGCAACATGGGCTGATGAGAACCTCAGTAAGTAATTTCCCTGAATGAAGGATGTGATCCTAGTAGGGCATGCTTCAGCTTGATAAGCCTAAAATGAACTTTGTGTCTAATATTTGACTGGAAACATGCTCTGGAAAATGTGATGGTATATTAGGTCATCAATTAATGAGATCAGCTTTCGAGTGCTAAGAGCTTCAGCCTAGTTGTACTCAACCTTGCTGCTCTGACAGGAAAGTGCATCTTTTTAAGTCCAAAACTTCCAGTAACCAAGTCCATCGCCAGAAAGTTATTTAAATGGAAGGCTTAAAAGCCCTGAGGCATAAAAAGTTACTGTGCATTATGAATACTTAGAAGAGATGAGAGTAGCAATAGAGCTTTAAATCAGACAGAGAGAAGGAGAGTGTTAGAAAACTGACATGTAAAGTTTATATAGTATGGATCCAAAATAATGCCCAGAAAATTATAACATTTTTTCTTGCAAAAAATGAGTATGGAAAAGTAAGAGAAGAGTGAAAGAAGTTCATAGTCCTTGAAGGATGAAAGAAAAATGGAAACGTAAGCTGCATATTTAGAAAAGTGCTCTCCAAAGTGTATTACTGAAATTCTTGTGTTGTCTTGAAATCCTGATTTTTGAAACTTATCTGTATGTGAATGCACTTGAAATTTTTGTGTGTTCTGCAGTGTCACACCTCATTACACTGAGAGGGTAGATTTAGATCAGATATTAGGCAGAAGTTCTTCCCTGTGAGAGTACTGAGGTGTTGACATAGGTTGCCGAGAGAAGCTGTGGCTGCCCCATCCCTCTCGATGTTCAAGGCCAGGTTGGATGGGGCTTGGAGCAAGCTGCTCTAGTGGAAGGTGTCCTGGCCCATGGCAGGGGGTTGGAAATGGATGAGCTTTAAGGGCCCTTCCAACCCAAACCATTTTATGATTTGAAAGAATTGGTTTGGCATTCTCTGAGTTCCTTGGGCTCCACCCTTCATTAAACTTAGGAGATGTGTTGGGCTTTTGGGCCATTCCATTTCAACCTGAAATACCTGCGGTCTCAAAATACTGAGGGACGTCATGAGATCAAGGTCTTACTCTCTGCAACATCCAAGATTATTTTAAAATGTTTTCAGGAGAAAGGTCCTTCAGTAAATAATAAATGTAAATTTAGATTTTTGAGGACAACTAACATGCAACATTAGACACTAATATAATCACTTATCTTTTGCTACATAAACAGAGAGAGTAACTTCTTAGACTCACAGAATCCAGGTTGGAAGAGACCTCAAGGATCATCTGCTCTAACGTATATTTGGCAAAGAATGACCTAGACTAGATGGCACAGAACCTTGTCTAGCTGGATATTAACAGTGCCCAGTGTTGGGAAGCCCACCATTTCCCTGGGGAGGTTGTTCCAATGGCTGTTTGTTCTCATGGTGACTAATTTTCCTTTTGTATGCAACCGGAATCTGCTCAGGAGTAACTTTTGCCCATAACTTGTCAAACAGATTGGTCGCACGCTATCTAACAGTACCTGAAAGGTACTTCATGCCCCAAAGAGCTTATAGCTTAAGGTAAGCAGCTACCAGTGAATACAACAGCTGAGGAAGCAGAAGGTAGTAGCAAAATTATAATCAATAAAATAAGCTGATGAGTCATAGCTCATCAGCTCATAATCCAGAATATAAGATGCTATCTAACACTGTCAGTATCAGGCAGTTCATCATGTACAGTCTGCATTGTGCTTAAAGCCTTGCAAATATGGACGACTGCTGACTGTGAGAATTTTCATCTACTGCTATTGTTGAAATTTTAGTCATCAATTGAAAAGGAAAAGAGAAGATCTTCTGAGACAGAGGAGACAGGGGGAACCTATGCTGGTTGGAGCCCAGGTCACTTTATGTTCAAAGGACTGTAATGATCATCAGAGCAGAGTGTGGCACACTGATATCAAGTAATTACAAGAGAGAATTTGATTTATTCTGCACTCTTTTTAAGTTTCTGAGAGTTAGGCCCTGGCAGATCACATCACTTGTTTCTGGACTACTGCGAAGAGATTATAACATGTGGAAAATCTCCATATTCCAGTAGAGGTGTTGTGGCTTCCTGGGTATCACAAAATAAGAAAAATCAAAGCAAAGTTCTTTCTACAAGAGAACCTAATATAGCTGTCAAGGACGTGCCTCCTGTACCACAAACTCTTTATGTGCCGAATACATGCAGATTAAGGTATGGAAATACACAGTAGTTTATAATGCTGTGAAAGGAGTAACTGCTCAGGGGTGTGCTGAACTGTTAGAGGTGATGAGATGACAGGGAATGGTCCAACTGGCCCAGCACTTTGCAGTGTCTCAATCTTGTGAGAGATGAGCTCTGACTGAGGCAGTGAGCTAGGAGGTAAAAGAACTATTGAACAAGGTGAGCTGAGCAGACTGTGTAGTATCAAGGAGGACAAAATGTATAACAGATTGTTTGCAAAGACCTTGGAGAGGCAGGATGGAAATCTCATATTGCTTAGAAGGAGGGAAAGTTAGAGGCTATGTCTAAATGAGAAGAGAATTGAGACTGTCAGGTTGAAGGATGAAAGTTTGTGGGTTTTAGTAATTAAATGCCTGCAGATGTCAGATGTGTATTTGCAGATGTGTCTGCAACAAGTGAGGAGGAGCAAACTCCCTCTGAGGAGGCATCTGGGCCAGCAGACACTGATCCACATGTTGGCATTTAGAAGAAAGAGCGGATGGTCATGGCTACAGATTTCTACAGAAGTCAGAAACACTCATCTGCCAACCAGACTTCTTGTCTCAGGAGACTCATCACTTGCTGAGGCTTGAATCTGTGACACTGCTGAAATCCATCCAGGCTTTAAGTGATTGGCCATTGCTGCTCATCCACTTGGGCTGATACAGCTAAGTGTCAAGTGACTGTGAATGCATAAAGAGTAACTACAAGCCCCAAGGAGGGCGCATGAGGGCCTGAGGTTCCTCTCTATAGACCTGTGAATCAAGAGGAGAACTAGGTTTCTGGTTGTAGAGCTAGCGTTTCAGGTAGGACTTCAGCTCTAATTATTATGGGATCCTCCTGGAGGAAAAAGGACTTCTGGGGAGAAGTAGGATCCATCTGATAAACTCAGGCAACAAAAGCATCTGTGCCAGCTGGCTTGCTGATCAAATGAGAAGAGATCCAAGAGGAATGTGTGAGGGTGATGACCACAGTCTGATGAGGAGTAGAGGTGTAGGGAACCTCCAAGGAGCAGCCTGATGTCATGGGCCTCAAATTTCACTTAAAAAAGACCAAAGATTGATCCATCTCAGATGCCTGTACATGAACCCATGCAGTATGGGAAGCAGCAGGAGTTACTAGGCTGCCAGCTGAAGGGCTGTGACCTTACAAATGGGGAGAAGGGGTGGTGGGATAGTAGGCGTTTTGGCTGGAGAACTGAAATGGATGGATAACACCTTCCTAAAAGGAGAGGCAGAAAGGCAAGGAAAAGGTGTCACATCCTCTTCAATATGAAAAGTAGATTGAATGCACAGGGCTTTGCTGCAGAATTTATGACAAGATGATTATGAGCATATGGGAAGGAATCAGAGGAAAGTCCAGCAGTGGTGATATCATGGAGGACACCTGCTCCAGATCACCTGATCACAAAGACGGAGTAGATAAAACTTTCTTCAGATACATGGAAGAAGCATCACTGGTCCTAGTCAATCATCCTGACCTTGGCTAGAAAGGTAAGCTGAATCCACTTGAAATGTAGGAGGCTTTCAGGAAGCAGAAATCTGACTAGGGGAGACACTGCTGGGTGTGCTTTTCACCAGAAAGAATGAACTCAGTAATGAACATGAAAATTGATGTCAGCTTTGGCAAAACCAAACATATTCAGGTAAGCAAGCAAGACAAATAGCAGAATCACAGCCCTGGACTTCATTATAGCAGATTTGGGCTTGTTTGGGCAATTAGTTAGCAAGAACCCATGGAGGAATGCCCTGAATTTCAGAGGGGACCAGAACTACAGTGCACACTGAGAAGAAGGTAGCTTTGCAGAAAAGGACCTTTGTGGTGGATGGCACATTGGGTGTGAGTCAATGGTGTGTTCTTGTAGTGAAGACAACCAATGGCATATTGAACTGTATTAACAATAATGTCAGCAGGTAGAGCGAGGTTCCCTCCATTCAATACTTTCAGGGCCTCTTTTGGAATTCTGTGTCCTGTTTGGAGCTCTGAAATGCAAGAAACGCATGGACGTGCTGGAATGATTCCAGTGGAGGCCGCACAGAAGTTTAGCTGGCTGAAGGACATGAGATGCAAGATGATCTCATAAGAATTCAGTTTGCTCATCCTTAAAAAGATAAGGCAAAAGGGGTGTCTTACAGCTCTGTGAAAGCACTTAGTAGGAAGGTTTGTAGGAGATAAATGTTCTTAGAGATGTACAGGATTAGGATCAGAGACTATGGAAGAAAATTTCGAGATGGGCAATTATGATTAGATATAAAGAAAAAGTTTTGCACCATGAAGATAGTGAAATATTGGAAAAGGGCCCAGAGCTGCTGTGGAAACACCATCCTCTCAGGTATTTAAAGCTCAGTAAGATCTGAGGAACCTGACCTAACTTCAAAATGTTCTATAATTGCACGAACCTGAACTAAAACTGTCTAGAAATACAGAAGCAGACAGAAATACGTGGAATTTTTAGTCCACAAACACTGCCAGCAGCAATCACTGCCTACAGTAAAAGCAATTCAGAAGGTTTTGTCTTTCCAAATTGAGTTTGCTGGCATCCTTCTGATTCAACTATTAACCGTGAGAACAGTCTCACTATTTCACATCAGAAGTGAAAAGGCTGCATCGTACTCTATGTAAATATGAAATATTTCTAACGATTTTAAAAAGGAGTGTGAGCTTGTTTAAGTAAGCCTGTTAAAGATAAAGCTGAGGAATCTGTATTGAAGGTTTTTGATTGTTCTCTGTTAAACGATTTGATTATGAACCGAACAAAACCACTTAGGAACTGCTACAAGAGACTGTTAATTTTCCAAGAAAAAGAAGTGACTCAGTTTAGAAGGAAGCGTATGGAGGTTTTTGATGATAATAGCATAAATGTGGATGAGAATCTGTATTGTTGAGAGATGGAAACTAGTGGAAAATGTAGAGACAAACAAAAACAGCGCATGGAGCAGATGCTGAGGACCAACACAAGCCAAGACAGTGTCAGGTGGCTTGCTTGGAGAAATTGAATGAGGTGCAATAGATTTTGCCAGTTTTGGAAAGTTTCAAGCACATCATTGCACTTGGCTGTAGACAGCACAGTGTTAAGGTTGTGCCCTGTAAAATCTAGATAGAGCTGTAACACAAGTTGAATCAACTACCAGAAATGACATTGGATATATAAAACTTTTAAGACAGATGCTAATGCAGAAGTCATTCTGTCGATAGAAGCATTCTGCAAGCCTTTAATAGAAGAACTACAGGTATTACAAGGGTAAATAAACTAAATATGATTGAAAGCTTTTATTCCTTAGAAGCATATGTATCCTAACTGTACGTGCAAATAAAAATAGTAAAAAATGTAGTATTAGTGTAGAGGAAAATCACATTGGGATGAAGGTTCAACTTCGTGATGTTCTCAATAAAACTACCTTTGTTGAAGCCTAGAATTGAGAAGAGTTCTAAGAGGTGTATTCCTGAGAACAGGTAGGTTGTTAACATGACAAATGTAGCTAAAAGAGGCTCGTCTTCATGCTGTGTGGAGATTTGTCCTCGTATAAAAAGTGAGAGTTAAGAGATACTTTGGCTTTTTTGCACTAAGAATGGGAGAACAAAGCTGAAAGGGAAAGTTGCACTGGTTATTGTAAAAGGAGGAACACCTGTGCCTCACTAAAAGAATTAAAAATACTACTCCTGTGTTTGATGTATTATGTTTAGGTGGACATACCTCTAAGTCAATGCAGGTTGGATGGGGTTTTGAGTATGTGCCAAGAATCCTAGAATAATAGAATCATTAAGTGGTTTGGGTTGGAAGGGCCCTTAAAGCTCATCCATTTCCAGCCCACTACCGTGGGCAGGGACACCTTCCACTAGAACAGGTTGCTCCAAGCCCCATCCAACCTGGCCTTGAACACTGTCAGAGATGGGGCAGCCACAGCTTCTCTGGTGTTGAATGGTTCCTTAATAGAGCTCCTAATACTGTCTCCTGATGATTTAACTGTCTGTGAGAAAGCATTGTAGCTTCTCACATCCTCTTCATACCTGAACTTTGAACTCTTGGGCAGATAGCCCAGGGAAACCCATGACCTCATAGCTCCCATTTCTCATGTGTCTTGCATAGACAGCTATTAGTGCCATTACTATCCAAACATATGATGCTGGTCTCCTAACATGAACAGGGAAGAAAAATGGATCAGAGAATAGAACAGAAAAATCTCTTGTACCCCTTGTTCATTCTCTCCTTAATTACATTCTAAGGCAGGAGTTGAATTTTTGTGCATACCATCTCATTCACTCAGGCATTGCTGAGACATAGATACTAACAAGAGTGATTCCAGCACAGCAGATCTTTCAACATTATGTTAAGGTAGGAACAGTCAAATATAGTGCAACTCATGACCACATATAGTTTGCACTGCATGAAGAAAGGTCATATTTTCCTCCTCAGTCATAGAGAATGTCTTTCCTTTATGCTCTGATTCATTTTCCAGCCTAATATCCTGGCTTTTAGACAGCTCAGTTGTACATGGTCCATTGCTGTTTATGGGTGACTTATATTTTAAGTCACCTACCACATTTATCATAGCTTTTTAAAGGTAGTGTGACTTAAGGAAAGAACCCTTTTTTTAAGAAGTAAGGTATAAAAATGTCTCCAGACCACAGTCCTCAAGGCAATAAATCAGACCCACAAACCACAAGTAATCTGATGTATCCCCTTGATCCCAAAGTGTACATTGAGACCTGATGCTCCCTTATATGCAACTATTTTCCAAGAATTATGCTGAAAAGATTACAAAGATAGTAGGGCAACTGTAAACCTCATTTCTCAATTTCACCATACGTAATCCTTCAAGTGCCCATGTTAGGAGTTAATTCATCCATTACGAGTCCTCCGCACCCCTGTAGGAAAAGGCAGAATCACATACAAAATGTGTAAATAAAACAGAAATCAGAAGTCCATATTTCCCACTATGACAGTTCATGTTCCTACTTCCACTTGCACAAGAAGAGGTCTGTGGTTAGGGAGGGTAATTAGGTCTGGTCCACAAAACACAGTTCAGATAAGCAAGCAGATAATTAACTCTTGCACTTCCAGAAATATTATTACTGACACATCCTTTGGATATGATACATCCCCTTCCTGCTCCCGCAACTGCTCAGCCTCAACTTCTTATGTATGAGCCTTTCATTTTGTGCAGTGTCTGAAAGTAGACTCAGCCTTAGTAGGGCCATGTCTTACTAAATGAAGCACTGGAATGCTTACTGCTCCATCAGTTGAAATCCACTTGAATGTATAGATATCCAGATAATATCCAAATGCTCTAGAGTTTACATAGCATTATATCTAGGATGAAATACAAAAAAGGAACCGACAGTTTGCATCTGACACTCAGCCTGGGATATTTTACAGTGTCCATCTTTTAAAAAACAATAGTATATCCACACATTCTCTCAAATTTAGATCCTTGTAAGCATGTCAACTTGGACACTCATAATAGTCTTTTTTTCCAGTGTCTTGGCCAGTGTTTTACATTCTGTGTCCAGTTTATTGCAGCTGCAGTGAAAGAGATCTAAAATGTTGGCTTGTCTGAATAAGGCTTCGTTATATAAAGCCATGGATATTGTGCTAGCAAAAGTTTTCTTGACTGCATGAAGAATAGAGTGGTCAAAGAGCATAATCTTTAAATAATAGGTACCAAGAAATGACTCAAGCGCAATGATGAATATACTGGACCTTTTATGTGTGAGGAGGGAGTAATGTTGAGCCTGTTCTGTTTTAACAGTTGTGATGTCATGGCTAAAGTATTTAGACCAGAATGAGAAATGTTATGAAAAAGCTTTGGAATAGGTTTGTGTTGCCGGACCAGACAGAAATGAGAGGAGAAATCTTTACATTGTGCTAATTCCATTCTAAAAAGCTGCAGAAATGTTGTCATTGATCTTAGTGGAATGGAATATGACTGCATGAAAGAGAATGGCTGTGAATTGCTTTTAAGGAGGTATTGTTTCATGGGAAGAGTGAATAAACAAGACGCCCATTATAAGGATTTTAAGTCAGCTTTTATTGTCTAAGAATAGCCAAGAATTTTAGGACTTAAGAAGGAGCTCTTTACTGACTGAGCTTTTCTCCTTCCTGTTTGACTACTTAAGTCCATACCAGAGCCAGAACAAGACCAAAGCAATATTAACTAACATTTGAAATCCCGGATTCAAAGGTTTTAGTACATACAACAGTAGTGCACATACCTTTTTCTAGCTTTGTGCACAGAAAATAACTTTCACTTTTGCAGAGGAAGGATTTTGATCTACTTCTTATACCCTCTCTTGCCACCCTGCAAATAAAAACCCTCAAAAATTTACCAAACTTAGAAAACATTTGAGGCACATTGAATAACCCCTGTGAAAAAGATTCTATCTATACTTTGAGTATGACTTAGTTTTTAGCTTGGATCTTGCCTTTGGTGAAGTCTATTGACATGTTGTCCCAGTGTTTCAGACCTAGACAAATCTCAGCATATGCTCATATTTGATATATATATATATTTCTATTGCAGACATTTAGGGTGTGACTCAGCTCCAGCTTAAAGCAAATATGCTTGTATTGCTGCTTGTCGGGTATCATTGGAGGTTTCATTTAGTCTGGCATATAGGGATCTCACACTGTCTGTGATACTCTTGAGAGTCTCATTTGACTTCTAGCTATTCCTCCAGCAGACACAACACATCTGTAAGGCCTGCGGCATGTCCACAAATCCTTGGTGTATACACTAGGACATGCTGTGTATGGCATGAGAAACCTTGAGCAACCTAATTCAGCAGTAATGTCTTCTCTGAGTACAGTGAGCTTAAATTCCCCATACAACAGTAAAAACTTACAGTCAAGTGTCTTACTCTGCTACTGAATTTTAGTGCTGAAGTTGGATGAGGTGAATTCCCTGCTTTGTCTCCAATGTTGTGCTTGTAGGTCAGGTCTGAATTCAAACAGAGCACATACAAGCCAACACTGGCTTCTATGTAGCCATTTGTAGGTCTGGATAGCAGTCATTGTAAGGATATCATTATAGAATAACTGAAATTTGACAGATGTTACTTTATTTTTTGCTCCTCACTTAACTGATGTGATCAGAGGCTGATGCCCGAATACAAAGAGCCTGTCACTATGGAGTCAGAGGTTGGAGAGACAGAGCAGTTAGGAAATAAAATTTATCTAGCCTTTTTAGTAATCAGGAGCATAAGATTTTCCATTATCTTTTACAGAGATAGACATGACCCCTACCCAATTAAAACAGAAACCCTTGGGCTTCTTCCATGAATAGGAAATCTCTCAATTTGCGAAGCATCTGATGAGGGTGGTTTTGGTTACAGAAGTAAAGGGGCTTGTTCAAGAGTAGATGAACATAGTAAGTTTCACCTTTCAAAGGGTTCTGTCTCAGTATGAACTTAACATATTCCTCATGTACTCAGTGAGGCATGTCATCCCACCAGCTGTGCTAAAACCACTGTGGGGCTGCTCTAAGTGGGAACCCAACCATGCTTCCCATTTAGTGGCAAAACTGAAACAGAAAGAGCCCAGCAAAAATGCTTTTCATTAATTTTCCTTCAAAAATCTGGATCATTCATTTATCCCAATTGCTGTCACAGCTGGTGATGGATGGGACAGAAGTGCTTTACCCTAGTACAGAAACACAAAGTTGTAGCAGAACTGGGATGGAGCAAAACTGTAAGTTTTTGGCCTTGAAGCATTTTATATGATGAAGCCATGACTTAATGTTGAAGGTTGAGACATTTCTATGCCCTCACACACTTACAGCTTCCTCTTCTTCCCTTAATCGCTGCTTATGCACTTCCTGGACCCTGCTGCTTCTGCTGATACAGCTGCATCAAGAGGGTGATAGAAACTACATTACTCACATGACCAAGGTTAAAAGTAAGCCTCCTTTGCCCAGAAAACTTTACTGAATGTTTCCATCCCAGTTAGGTCATTATAAGAGTGACCACATGGGATCAAGCCATCTTCCCTTTCACTTTGTATTCTGTCTCTGTCAAGAGACAGAAGACAGCAGCTCAGGAACCTCCTGCTCAAGCAAAAATAGTAATTTCCCGTAGCAGTCCTTTAAGAATAGCTGTGGGAATGGTAAAACACAGTTTATAGATGGAAATAGGACCATGCAGGAAGAGGGGAGCAAAAATATCCCTCTCTGTATTACAGCATTAGCTATTTTGCAATTTTGGATATTGTCATGGGTTTAGTAGCAGCACTCATTTTTCTCTTTTCCGTAGTAGGTGGTGCAGCACTGTGTTTTTGATTTTCAGCTTGGGAACAGTGCTAACACCAGTGTTTATAGTTATGGCTTAGAATGTTTAGGCTGGCCAAGGACTTTCTGAGTTTCATGCTCTGCCA
>JASSUY010005744.1:0-18370 GCA_032466535.1 Forpus xanthops | reverse complement strand
AAGATCCCTTTGGGCCTTGTACAATACTTGTGAATGCCTTCTGTGGTTTAGTGACATCAGGAATTTTTTATAAAGCCTTTTTTGCTTCTTGTGCGGTACCGATCAAGGCTTCTCTAGGAACCTCCCTAGCTTGGGCTGCCGGTTCTGCAAACTGTTCCGTGCCCATCAAATGAGGTATAGTTAAAGCCTGTAAAGATTGATCGTTTCCAGCCACATATCTCTGTAATAACTTTTCTACTCCCCTTCTCCAATTCGCTTCCCAGAGCATGTATTGAGAAGGATTTAAAAGCAAACGGGCAATTGTTTTTAAATCAAATGGAATTAAAACATGGCCTTCACATATTGAATCAAGCAGTCCCGCAAAATAATGAGATCCAAAGCTGTTTTCTGTGGCCACTCTACGTAGTTCTTTGGTCATGGAGAAGGTAAGAGGGGTCCATTGAGGATCTCCCCTCCGTGGGTATAATACTGGGGCAAGAAAGGGATTATTTTTGCTGATTTTTGGGCGTTGAGATTGTGGCGGTATATCAATAGCTGCTGCTATATCCAATTCCCCCGTTTCTAAAGCTTCTCTTTTAATACCAGCCCATACCGAGCAGTGATCATAACTGTCAGGATATAGATCAGGCTCTTTTTCTGAGTCAAAAGGGTCTAGTTCAAATGGATTGTCATCAGGGAATGTAGATTGAGCTGCCGCAGTAACAGTATTGGGTATGGTCGATTGTTGCTCAACATTTATCTTAGATAAGGGAGGGGCCGTAGGGTGAACGGATACCGTGCCTGCGTTCTTTTTTTCTTGTGCTTTCACCCCTTCGAACACTGTTCGCCAGGAGGAGAGTAGTTTTAAAGATTCCTGTTCTCCCCGGGTACTCAGATCCCACAGTTGTACCCCAACCTTATTCCAATAGTCCGGATCAAAAAGAACAACCGAATTTGTTTCAGGAAACTGATCTCAGGCCCATTTAAGTTTATGTTCATGGTCCGAAATAGTCTTTCCTTTTTTGTTTAAGAGTTCTTTCATCATTTCATAAATGTCCCGTTCCTCATGAGAGCTTTGATTGCCCATAATGAGAAAAAGTTTCTCCAAGCTCACCTGCCAATCGCGAGGAGGTGATGATCGGGTGCGCACCCTTCGTTTCAGGCTTCCTTTCAGCCTCAAGCTTCTTTCAGCTTCACCGTAGAGTTCCTGGAGACTTGCAACCGGCTTGCACGTCTGTTCCTTCCTGAATCACGTTGGGCCGCTCCTGAAATCACGTCGGGGTCACCATTTGTGGCAATGAGAGATGGGGACGCAGTTTGATGCAAACAAAAGTCCGTTTATTCTCTCAAATCTTACACTTATATACTTTTCTCTTATCGAGAAATGCTATGTGTCCGTTTCTAATTGGAAGCAGTGCCATGTGTCCACCTCAAATTGGTTCCGCGTCTGCCACTGGTCAAGCACTGATTGGATACAAAAAACTTCCCATAAGGCGATTCTTAAACCATCTTCACTTCCTTATCATCTGCCACGTATGCAGGTTGTTGTGCAACACTGCTTCCGGTATCCTCTCAGCAGAGCATCTGCTTCCTGTTTCCTCTCAACACAGCATCTGAGTGTCTGCTTATCATTCTTCTATTTAGTTTCTGCCCATGGTTTATGTTGTAATTGATTCATGGACAACAATTGATCTGTGCTAACAGTGCGTGACCCTACACCGTGGCTGTGGTTGTAACACTCAGCTCAGAGGTTGTGAGCTGGCTGTTCACTGGGGAGGAATCTCAGGAGGCACTCAGGAGTGGATCTTTGACTTCAGTGGGTTTGCCCATGAAGGAAAACAGGAGAGAAAAAGGTCTGTTGAAAGCTGAAATCTGACAGGCTGAGGATGGCTTTCCTAGTGGCTCAGGAGGCACCAACAGCGCTTCCTGCTGCACTGGCAGAGGAGTTGACACTGGTGTAGCCACTGGGATCGGTGTGCTCAGCATAACCGGGATTAGCATCTACCATGGGCAGATGTGGGACAGACCGGAAGCACCCTGTGAGGAGGATGACTGTGGAGCGGGGCAGAGCCCAAGCCAAGGCGATTCAAAAGACATAGTGGTGTGGCTCTCTGAGTGCCCTCCACAGTGCAGAGCAGGTATGCCCATGCCAGAGATGTCAGCCTCCCCTAGGGCATGCAAGGCTCTGCTAGCCCAGGGTGGAAAGCATCTACAGTACATTTTGCCTGCTGCACAAGACTTGCTGAATCTGCAGAGACAGCAGCACCTCTCCTCCCAGCAGCAGCACCCTGGAGGATAAAGAGGAATGCCTCTGCTTTCCAGTAAGCTTTTTACTGCGTGTATGCTCAATATGCAATGAATGTCCCACATTTCTTTTGGCTTACAGCTTGCCTTGCAGCTGACTCTGATAAAAAGAGTATTAGACCAGGACTTAAACCATAAGCAGAAGTGGACACAGCCCTGTCAGGGTGAAGCATGCAGATTGGTTACTGTTAGCCCTCATTTGGCAGATTTGGGGGTTATTTTGAGGAGTCCATGAAAGGTCTGTCCTTCAAGGCCTTTCTTGAGCTCAGAGAACTGAAGACACCTAACTGCTGCAGAACCAGGCTGCCTTTATTTCTGAGCCATTGTGGTGGCAACCGGGCCGCGTTCAAAAGGAGATGTGAGAGAAGAGTTCCCTGTGGGAATGCAGGTACCCCCGAGCAAGCTGGCAGAGGCCTCTTCCTCTTTGCTCCTTCCCAAGCTGAGGTCACTACAGCCTTTGGGAAGAGACTTCACATGAGCAGTAGCTCTGAGAGAAGTTGTAACATCATCACTGCCGCAGGTCACTGCCCTCTCGTCTCAATTGGTGCTTTACCTCTTTGTGTTGACTTGGTAGCCTCACAGGCTCCTGGTGACACCCAAACGCCACACTATGATGAGGGACTGGAGCCTCAGTTGCTGTAGCATCAAGAGGAGGAGGTTCATGTGAACTTTACCTTCTTAGGTGTGAAAACATAGACCACCATCTTTGGGAAGGCCCATTCTGCTGTTACCTTGATTCACCTCCACCCAGGCATGCCCTTTGCATGGCCCAAACACATCCATCCCTTCTCAATCCCCACAGAGCCACAACACAGTTGGGTTTCCACAGCCATGCCTGTTGGTGTGCAGCACTCATGCACAACCTAGGGATGCAACTCCAGCCCAGCCCTGTAAATCTAGAGGCAAATCTACCCTGAGAAAGCCTACATGAATTGAATTGTGTGTGGTGTGTCTGCCTGGACGGCTGAAGGGAAAGTTCTGCTTGATGGAGAGGGACACACAGTGTGATGAAAGGCAGCAAGCAGGGCAAATGAAAGAAAATACTGGTTTACTCTGTGTGACTCTGTGAACTGTACTGCTGTGCTGCAGTGGAGCCAGGTCACGGTATCACCAAAAGACATGAAATACAGCAGGAATGGTCAACACAACTGAAAATACATTAGAGAGGTGCAACTCAAACCAGTCACCAGCCAGTGGGAGGGAGAAGTTCATTCAATACCCAGTATAAACCAGGATAAACACTACTCCACCATTTCTTCCATCTTTCTTGGAAGCTTCTGGTCCTGCCCAATATGAGGTTGGAACCACTGAGACCTGGCAGATCTTTGCTCTTACACAGCTTGTCACCTCCATAGACCTCTGAGCAGCCTTCCAGTATCTGAAGGGGGCTACAAGAATGCTGGAGAGGGACTCTTCATCAGAAACTGTAGTGACAGGACAAGGAGCGATGGGTTTAAACTTAAACAGGGGAAGTTCAGGTTAGATATATGGAAGAAGTTCTTCACCGTGAGGGTGCTCAGGCACTGGCACAGGTTGCCCAGAGAAGCAGTAAATGCTCCATCCCTGGTGGTATTCAAGGCGAGACTGGACAAAGCCTTGGGCAATATCGTCTAGTGTGAGGTGTCCCTGCCCATGGCAGGGAGTTGGAACTGGATGATCTTATGGTCCTTTCCACCCCAAACCATTCTATGATTCTATGATTATTGTCTTTTTTGCAAGGTACAGAAAAAAGGCCTATCTAAGCAATGCAAAAGGTGCCCTGGAAGATAGAGGAAATCTGCTTTGGGAGATAACCAGAGGAAGAGGTATTATCTTTTCAATCAGTTGCATTTGTCTCATTGAAACTGTTTCACTTTAGTGTTCAGAAAGCAAAATCGGAGATAATTCACATTTTGTCCTTTGGGAGGTCCCTGGAGTCCCATAAAGAAAATCAGGCCTTGGAAGAGGAAGATAGCTGTGCTCTGTTTAAGTCCCAAAGCTGAGGCATGCAGCTAATACCAAACATTACTGGTGGCTTTCATTCCTTGGGACTTTGTAAAGGGCAATTACAGAGCAGCTAAGTCTGGACCAGCTGATTTGCCACTCAAGGATGTGAGGGATTTTCGCCCAAAATCTTGAGAGAGCAAGAGCTGGGACTCTCTTCAGTGGCCAAACTGGGTAAGAGCTGGGTTTTGCAACCAGCAGACTGAATGGGGACCCACACCAGGAATGTTTTCAAAGCAATTCAGCTTGGAATGCAGATTTCTGACCTGCTGCCAATATCACAGTGGAAAATCTGTGCCCTGAGCAGCAGATAGGAAATTAAACTTCAGCTCCAATGCTGAGGGTATCATTTTCACCTCAGTGGTGGAGCTGCAGAAACCAGAGTCTCTAGAGAACGGGGAAATCCTTCCTAGCCTGCAAAGGGCAGCAACACCTCTCAGGCGTTTGTCACTACTGGGGCAGCCTGGATTAACACCATCCTGTTGTTAATCCTGACATTCTGGGGGGAAGACAATAAAGGTGTGATGTTGGTGAACAAGGAATCAAGACCATGTGTTTCCAAAGATGAGGGTACAGGTCTGCTTGGTCAGAGGTAATGCAGTCACTTCAACCATGGAATGAAAATCAAGGCTGAAGGAGAAAGGCAGCCTGTGAAAATCCTTTCCAAATGCCTGACTCTCCAACTGTCCCCTCTCCAAGCTGAACTTCTATACGACAAGGCCCAGCAGCCAAGTACCCTGTAGCTAGTAAAAAGAAGTATAAACATGAAGAGGCCTGGGATTGTAAGCTCAAGTAAGGTCAGAAGCTTCTGGGAAGAAGAGATCCCATGTTTCTTTGAAGACAGGAAACCCTGAAAGCTCCTGTGTCTGAGATCAACCAGGCATCTGCACCCCATCACTGGAGGGGTGGCTGCAGAAACCAGTGGATTTGGAAATCCATTTTCTGGACATCCCTGGAGCAGCCCAAGGAGGCGGTGGATAGCTTCATGGGTTTTGGGGCCTGGAGGAACCACTGAGGTCATCAAACATGGTTCCTCACATAGCTGAATACAGCACCTACATTCATGCCTCCTGCTTCAATCCCATCGTCTGCAACTGAGCTTCACAGAAAGAAATATCTCAGTTTAAAGGCTTCAGAAATATCCACCCCTTTCTAAAATAAACCGTGTTGTAGAAGCTAACTACAGTCACCAAACATGAGTCACTGCAAAGAGGGACTCTGGAGCTTAAGCCTCCAAAGTGTTTTCTCAGGCTTTTTGCTCTTAGATGAACAAGTCCTTACTATGAGAGACCTTCCTGAGAACAAAAGCAAGTCACCTTTTAATCTGAGGAGTGTTGTATGGCATGGCCACCCTCCTGGGTTATTCTGCAGACAGCAGAAACCACACTGGTCTCACTGCAGGCAGGGAGAACTTGAGGACTTACTGAATGATGGCAGGCTGTAGACATGGAACTCCACATTAACAGCAGATTCAAAGAATAAATTATCTTTCTCTATAATTAATTGTCAGATTTTAACCTACTCAAATCATAGGTGGAAGTGAGTGATTCTTGTGGCAAAAGTTGCATCCCTGCCATGGTGGCCAGTGCTGCAAAGCAGTAATGAAGGGTGTGAGCTTAGAAAATCAGGATAAAATCTATAGTGGTTTGGCTTCTGGGTGTCCTTTCTTACATGGCCTTACTATGCAGATATAACCCAGGACCAGAAGCAACAATAACTTCTTAGGATCCATCATGGGTTTACGTGCAACAGAAGAGAAAAAGCATCAGCGAGATCTTTCCATCCCTTAATCCTGCCATCAAGTGAGTTTTCCTAAGTACGGAGTTCTTGTGCATATAAAACCTTCACAAGTGCTCACTGTGTGTCTCAACACCAAAGCACCCAGCCCCTGCTCCTGCCTGGATGCTCACAGCACCAGGCATTTTCATGCCACCCTCTCCCCTCACACCCCTGCTGCCTGGTTCTCCCCTGCTTCTCCCCTCCATCGCCTTCCTCCTTTCTCCTCTCTCTGAAAGGGTGCACACATCTGGCTTGCCTTTATTGTGTGATAAATCTCACCCTGCATCTTGGGTTCATTTTCTGAAAGTTTTGAATGGTGTCTTGGAAATGCTGTTGGACAATAGGAGCTCTTTGAACCCAGGCCAGCTGGACGGGATTCCTCGCATTGCAGCTGACATGCAGGCTTTGGCGGTCTTTCTCAACTCTTTCCTCTCTTCTCCTTTCTTTACAGCATTTGAATTGTCCTCAAACTTTATTTTTGGAGTGGGCAATGCATTTCTGAATCTTTTCATCATTATATTATTATTAATTATGGTCATGGCTGTTTCTCTTTCTGCTGGAGCTCCTGGGTGGATCTCTCCTCTCACTTAATGTCTTGGGTAAGACTACCTTGGCCGCAACCCACTTGAGCAGTGACTCAGAATCCCTGGCCTGCTCCCAGGAGAGATGCAAGCGTTTTGCCAGTTGGTTTATAAAGAGGCCATCGTTTTCCTCAGCTACTCTCTTGCTCAGCAGAGCCGAGCTGAGTGGAAAAGCTCAGCTCTGTGGTTCCAGTGAGTCCATCCCTGGTGGACAGGCCATCCCTGGGGTGTCATGAAAGGAGAGCCCTGCTCCTTGCGGGTGCAACCAGGACAACCACTGCACCAGGCAGAAGGATCCTCCCAGGGGGTCACTGCACTCAGTTTCCCATTCCCAAGCCCCTGAAGGATACAAAGAGAAGAAAGGCATGTGGGCAGGATGAGGCATTATGAAGGAGGGAGTACTGTTGCCTAATGGCTTATCTCACAGCTACCCACATCTCTTGAGTCACAGAACGGTGTACTCTGAAGCAGGACCCTCGGATAGCTAGGTTTGAGGTTTGCTTGCAGCAGTAGTACATTGCAGAGAAATCCCATCCTCATCCTTGGGACATCTCAGACCTTTCCAGACAGCTGCTCTGTTTCTATGGCTCTACTGTTTGCCACTCCACACATTGAATTTATGTAGTGAAGAAGACAACTTTTCTACTGCGTGGATCTTGTAACTTAAATATATTCAAACAGTGTGCTTTTATGGAGGCGGATGTGCAAACCCTCTTCATTGAATGTGCTGGGAAGGACTCAAGAAAAAAGAGATGGTTGGTCCTGGTGAGGCATGGCTGTCTCTCACAGATGACGGAGGGAACAAGTCTGAATCCTTCCTTGCACTGCCTTCTGGAAACAGCACTGAGTGATGGAGGTAAGAAGATCACAGGCCTTGGCAGTGGTAGTGTCAGAACATGACCTCCCCAGCTCCCCTTCCCACCTGCTTCACAGAGTAGCTGAGAGTCCTGGTGCCCTCCGGTGCTGGTGTTAGCAAGGAAGAAGGGCTGAGATCATCAGTTGCTTTTTACTGACATCTACCAAAAGGATGAATAGGTGTTGGGCCAAGTAAAACTCTCCTTCCTCCTGTTCTGCTGCAAGACCCACCAGGGCAGGGAAGTGGGACCCACGACACTCTCTGTGCTGGCATTGAAGCTGACTCCTGCACTGAGCTGCAGCAGCAGCACCAGGCAAAGGTGTCCCACTCTCTGCAGGCACAACACCATGCCAACCACAGCCGGTTCCCCCTCCCTGGGCAGCAGGCTCTGTGCCGGCAGGGTGGCATTGCTTCTGCAGCTTGAGGAATGCAAACCGCCCGAGCTGCTCTTGAGGATCTGCCAGGAAAAGTCCACAAATAGCAACAGGAAATCAAAATGCCCGCTCCAGACATGCACCAGATATGAAGCCATCCAGAGCAAGGAGAAAAACACTGGACGATGGAGATTACATCATGCTGTGGATAAACCTGTGAGCCCATCCAGCTGGGGCCATGCCAACAGGTCCAGATGGTGTAGGAATGCTAACTGCATAGCTACCTCTTTCTTGTCTTTGCTTTCTATTCCCTCTTTCTTTCCCTATTCTCCATCCCTCCTGGCCTCCTTCCCTCTTTCCTGTCCCAGAATATAAATAAATAAATCCTCTGGCAACTCTACATAATCCAATTTCATTGAATATCACAAAGGCATCATAGACCAGTGGATGGGGCATGGGTCTTTGACACTTACTCATAGGTATGGAGGCTGTTGGGCAACCTCATGGAACTGCGTAGCTGCTGGGGTTGACACAGGAATGTGTGCCTTGATCCCATGGGGGGGACTTCAGTCCCTGGCTGCAAGGGAGGAGGTTGCCAGGGCTGCTCCCTCGGAGCCTGAAGCACTCAGGGAAATTAAGGAATGAGCATTGCTCCTGCTCTGCTGCCGCTCACCCCAGCTGCTTACAGCTGCCACTGGCTGCAGTTACAAAGGGAGGCAGAAAACAGTTTTGCTTTCTCAGCTGGCAGCCTCCAGTTACCACCCTGGTACTAATTAGTGACAAAGAAAGGAGTGCAGCACCCTCTGTACTGTCCTCAGCCTTGACCACAGCAGCATCTGGTTCTCAGCTCTCCCCCAGCGTGATGAAAACTGGGCTCAAAGACATGCAAGGGAAGAATGAAAGGTGTGTGTGCTCTGCTGGGTGCGAGAAAGGGCTGCAGGCCTTTTGCTCATGATTTGATGCTAATCCAGCCGCTGGGCTGCTGCCAACTGTATCTGACAAATCCTCAAGAGCAGGAGAAGCTTCAGAGAATGGAAAAGCAACATTTGCATCACTCTTCCCAGTGGAGGATGGTGATACTAACTTTACAACGGGTCAGGCAGACTTAGTCTGGGGAAAAGGCACCTCCAAAGAGAAGGGGGAAATGCAAAACCATGCACTGAGCAGCAGAAGGGGCTGACAATGGGACTTAAATACCCTGCTAGGGGACTGATAAAGCCATGGCATGCTAGTGCTTTCAGGTTATGACATCCTTCTCAGATACAAACCAGGTGAGACACAGTTTGGGAGCCTCAGAACTTGGCACAGCCCTGACCATGGAACAGTTTGGGGCAGAAACGTAACAGGGTGTTCTGAGGGAGAAGTTGGGTTTTATGACCGGGCCAGGATCTGATTGTGCAATGGAGGATGAGGTATGAGCACAGCCCAGTCACTGGATTTATAAAGCACAAACTTTGGTTTTCAGGAAGGCCCAAGGATCAGCAACAGCACGGACCAAGTACTTTAAATCCTGATGCTGACCACTCGGACTGACACAGGAAGATTAACTCTGTATTAGCCTGAAGTATCTGAGGTCAGAATCAGACACATGAAGTCCCTAGGGATAAAGAACAGGAGAGGGGTGAAGGATAGCTGGGACATCAGTGAAGGATGGACCCACCAAACTTTTTGGTGGCTTCTCAGATGTTGATACTTGAAAAGATTCAAAATATCACGAACATCCACAAAGTCAGTCAAAGAGGCTTCAACATGGACCTTTCCCAGCAGGTATCTACTAGTAAAACCCCACTTCAGTCTAACTCTTCATTAACCTGCTTCACCCATTGATGGCAGAGCCCCAGTCAGGAAGATTAAGGGCGTGCACTATTTCATAGTAGCAAAACTGCATCACTGCAAGTGACATCCCGAGGATCACACACAAAAGAACCAGCAGAGCTGGGACTAAAATACAGTTCTCCCATTCCCAACATCCTCCCTGCACCACTGTCCATAAGAAGAGAAAAAAAAAAAGACACAGAACAAAAACAAACCCAGCATCATTCAGTTGGCAATTCAGTATCTGTGGCTCAACAGCACCTCATCAACTCTCAGAGTCTGCCACATTTGCTTGGAAAGAAGAGCCAGATTTCCAGCACTCCCTGGGCAAAGAGCTCTCAGATCGAGAGACTGAAAAGGCTTTGAAAGAAACCTTCCATCAACAGCTTTACAAATGTCAGAGCTGGTTTCCTCCTCCCTGAGCTGCCTGGCTTGCAGTCCCTCCCCTGGGGCAGCACTGAGCCCAGCCAGAAGCACCTGCCCAGCTCCTTCCTTCAACTGCCATGAGCTTACTGGACCCACTTAACATCAAGCTGCTCTGACGTGCAATAATTAACAATCAGTGCTCTGGACTTGGGTCCTCTGCTTCATCCTGGTCTCCCTTTTCCCTTCTGGATGTAAAAACTCTCCTCCCATGAGAGGAAGGGCTGCAAGTACTGCACTGAGGAGCACACTTGCATGGTAGACCCTTGGCCAGCAGAGATGAGTTAATCTTGAGCATCCACCTGGAGGTAGCATGGCATCGGGAGGAGAAGCCAGTGCCCCACAGCACAGGGGAAGTTCTTTGGGCATCAGTCTGTGGCAGCTCACCTGCAGGAGGGATGCTGACAATCCACTCTGAGTGTCCAAACTAGTGTTGCATCCAGCTCCCTCCTGTGTAACGTGCTTGGTGTCCGGCCCAAGCTCTATTTCTCCTCCAGCCTTGGCTGCCAGATTCTTCCCAAGAGAGCCCTGACATTCCTGCTGCAGGGGAACTCCTGACACAGATCACTGAAGCTGAACGTGTTACGTTGCATCTATTCAAGGAAAAACCTAAGTGAGCTTTGAGCTTTGCTCATTGGGTCAGCCAGGCTGCCCTAAACGAACACTTTTTCCTAATCAAGACAAAGTCACAGTGTGAAGAAGCCAAAAGCAACTTTGCTGAGGTAGTCAGGGGTGAGTTTCCTCTGGAACAGGCTGGACAGTGATCATAATGAATGATCTCACATAAGGCATCACCTTTGAGCCCTAAAGATGGTACTAATTACCCCAGCACTGGTTTAAATTATGTACTAGTTTGAGGGAGAGGAGCCGTGCACATTGCTTCCATCCTGAACGAGGAATTGCTGTAATCCTAGAAAGTGAGAAGATAAAGAGAAAGAAAGGAGTGAAAGAGTGTGTGGATATCTGTGGTTCCAGCCTTCACGACATGTGTCAAGATCAGTGTCAAGTGTCACTTGGACATGGACCAGAGCAGAGCAGCTCCACGTGATTTCAAAGGCAGGAAACCCATGGAGAGATGTAAGAAAACAGGAGTAAAATGAGAGATGCAAAGAAAGGGAAGGTGGGTGAAGAAGTTAGAAAGCAGCTGGTGAGAGGGGAAGGCTGGAGCATTCAGGTCAGCTCAGGAGACTATGGGAGAGGAAAACCTTAAATGATGTGACCCTACAGGAAAGCAGAAGCAAGAAAGAAATCACTTTCTTGGTCAGCTGGGAATAAGTTGGATGTAAATACTGCATGGAAGGTGTATAGGGAGCAACTGGGTTGAAAGACACAGCCTGCCTTGCTGCATGCTACCTGCAGTCCCCTGACATGACTTGGGCTCTTCACAGTCCTTCAGCTATTTCTGATCTGAGGGATGAGGCAAAACACGCAGGCACCAACCCAGGAAAACACCCAACAATTCACAACACAAGTTGAGCTCCAGAGATAGGAAAGAGTAAGAAGAGGGCTCCATGCAAGCACCCACCTGTCCTATTGCCAGCCTGAAAACAAGGTCCTTAGCCAGGGGACACCAAATGACATTAAAGCTATATGCACAGAAGTCAACTGCTACAGCAGGACAGCCATAGTGACAGCATGGGGACAGCTGAGAAACACAGCTTTGGGTCTACCCTTGCTCTCCCTTCTCATCTCATGTGGAGACATGAAGTCCCAGCAGTGCAGATGAGTGAAGGAGGATAAAGAGTCTCCAGCAGAAAGCTGGGGTTGGTGGGATGTAATAACCCCAGATTGGCTGGAAGTGAGGACTAACGCACTTGGCTCCAAGAGCCACCTCTCCTGAAGAGCAATGCTGGCCACCAGCTTGTCTGTGAGGCATAGGTGATGGCATCAGCTTGCAGCACAGACCTGGGATTTCCCGGGGAAATCTCCAAGCCAGGTCAGGCTAAGAGACAGTTTTGGCCATTTCTTAGTTGAGCTGTAATGAACTGCTTCATCCTTGGTGCCCAACCTCTTCTCCTGGAACTCCACAGCCAGGAGAGGCTTTTGCAAACCATCTGGTTTCCTGCAGTGGACTGTCCACAACAGAAGCACAGCACACAGGCTTCAGTGTGGTGACTCATCCCTTCCTTGAAATGCACTCAGTCAGTCAGGTACACGTCAGTCAAATATTCAAACCCAGCACAATCCTACCTGTGGCTATAAGAAGAGGATGTGCCTTGTGGCCATCATAAAGACATTTCCAGAGAGGTGAGCGTTTTCATTCGCTTCCTTCAACACTGAGAATTCTTTAAATAGTAAAGAAGTAATGTACTAAGTGCTAATTAAATGCTACAGCCTTAAAACCTACAGGGAAGTGCTGAGACAAGGCAGGAAGGAGCAAGCACAGGAGTAAACCTTTCTCAGAGGAAGAACAGGAGTATGTTGCAGTGGTGCCAGCCTGGCCACATCCTGAACAGTGGGGCTGCACCCATGGCTATGAAATCCCCATTTCCAAATTTACCTTTAAGAGACTGCTGCAGAAAATGCTCTTCTTTCCAAATATCCCTCTCTAGCACAGACAGCTCTTTTCCAGGCTCCAACATGACCAGCACAGCATCAGATGGGACCAGCACAGTGCTGGATGGGACCACACAGTAATGGATGGAACCAGTGCAGCACTAGATGGGCTCCTGGGTGGCAGCACTGATGAACCCAGCACATGTCATGGGATTCAGAAACCACCAGACACTATGCTTGGGCACACATGCTGGTACCAAGAGAAGGTTCAATGGGCCAGTCTCAGAGGCTTTCTACGATCTCACCTGTACAAATGAGACATCAAACTTCCTCCCCTCTGAAAGTGATGATGGCATTGGATGGCTCCCTTATGCCAGAGTGGATGGGGATCACCTGGCAGACACTGTACATGACTCCAGCATCTCCCATCTGGTGCTGGTGACATTCTCCTTCAGTGGGAGCGGACTGTATGCACAGATGTGCTTCCACCTCCTGCCAAGCCCTCCCTTTGTTTACTCTGCAAGCACTTCTCCAAAGCCTTTCCTGCTTCTCCCCAGCAAGATGATGGCTCTGTCTCCACTGTTTAACCTTGCTTTGGACACATGTGTTCCTGCCCTCCTGCTCCGAGTTGCAAACTGTCTCCTAGCTCTGGCCTCCCAGTGCAGTTAAAGGGATCTGGGATGAACATTTAGGCCAATGGATCCCCAGCACATGCAGGCAGTTGTCCCACAGGTGAAGGTTTTGATTTAGGAAGAGTATCCCAAATGTTTATCAGTTTCTTGGCAGCTAAGGGAGGACATACAAATGATCCCCAGACTCCATGGGGAAGTACTGATCCAGAGTCTGTCAAAGGAAGTTCAAGTCTCTCCCTGTCTTCATTACCACAATGGAAATATGCTTCTTGGTTATAACCCTGCAGTGATGATGCTGTAGGCTCAGGGAAGTTGTGTGTTCAACTTTGGTTTCATCCTGCAGTCAGCATTTCTGCAGGTGTAAGTACACTTTGGGACAGTAAGGAACACTGTGGACATGAAATGGAGGAACTGTGAGATGGATCCAATAGACTTATGAAACAGGAAATCTGGGAACTATTATTTTCGGATTCATATTTTTGGCCGCACCAGGTCTCTCTGTGTCTGTGCTCCAGAGCCCACGGGAATCTCTGACTGGCAACTTCCAAGTAAAATGTAAAGAAAAAGGTCAGTATCCAGTACCTGGCTGACTAACCAGGGATGTGTCACTGACCAAGTTTACCAGCGTGGGAACAGAGGCCCAAAATGCTGCATGTGTTCCCATGAGGGATTACCGTCAGTCCCAGAGACTCACACTCCCACTGCAGGAGAGGTCCCCCGGAAGAGATAAGAAGTGGATGACCACATCTGCCTGAACACTTCATCCTCCCTGTGTGTGGAGATGGTGAGAAGGCGCTTAGGCAGCATGAAACTCACTCAGACCAAAGGTTAGTCCAAGACATAAACACCACTTAAGTGCTATTTATGTCCCTGTTGTAGGCTTAAGAGAAGTAGAATTGTGTACAGTCTTCTTTCAAGAATAATGGTCATCCATGGTGAACAGCCTCTCTTCTTCTTCAGAGGAAGCTCCCCTTAGGAGCTGTACCAGCATTGCTCACTATACACAGTCCTCCTATTCTCCTCCTTTCTTTTGGCCAGAACAGTATTAAAGGGAAGCACGCAGTAGACGCTAAACCCAGTTTGCACTCATGCAGCAGCCCACAAAGACAAGTAGTTTCCCATTCTGCTGTCCCCTCATGAGCTCCAGAAGATGCTGCTCATCACATTGCCCACGCATACAAGATCACACAGTGAGGGAGCACATCACTGTGCATTCCCCAGGGAAGCTGGGTTAGCACTACTGAGACAGCCTGAATTGCCATTTTGCAACTTCTAACAGTGAAGACCTCTACTAGCATGTAGGCTATTTTCTTGTCTTGATATCTCTTTTAGAAGGAGGTAAAGAAAATGCTTTGAAAAGCATAGAGTCAAAACAGAGCTGTTTTTGTATGAGCACTCAAAGTCATCTTTGAAGATGTTTTTCATACTATGAAATACAGACACATAGTGAAGAAAAAACCCACTGGGGTACTGGATTAATAAGAAACACAGCTCCTGTTTGGTTGGTTTACTCTGGTTTCATTCTGACACCAGTAAAGCACAGTGGCTTTTGAAGAGTTTCACATCACTGATAAGAGCTGAGAAAGTAGGAGCTCTCCGAGTTCAGCTGTAATAGACCGTAAGTGAAGAGACAGGTGCCCACAGGAACAGAAATGCTGGACTGGACAGGAGGCAGGCAGGTGAAATGGATGAGCAGGCACTGCATGGAGAGTTAGCCTCGGTTATGGTGGGTTCTTCTGGCAGAAAAAGACGAGCAAAGCTGACTATGTTCAAAAGCAGTGAGTGGCCTCCTGAGCAAAAGGAGACTGACAATGCTGTTAGCAATCACTGGAAGCAAGTCCTGTTAGCAGAGGCTAAGTCAAGTAAAAGGAGTGTTCTTTGTCCTTTGGAGATTTCCCTTCCACGTACCAAGCAGACATCACCCTCCTTAAGATTCTTCCCCAAAATCCAAACCCAGCATATAATCACAGGCTCATGCAGGTTGGGTGGAAGCTCGGGAGGTCTCTAATCCAACCTCTGCCTCAGAGCAGGCTCAACACTAAAACCAGAGCCTCCAGGCTTTGTCCAGATACATCTTGGAAACCTCCAGGACTGTGTGGGAAGCCTCATCCATTCCTAATTCTCCTTACAGTGAGAAATAGTTTCCTTATACCCAGTCTAAACCTTCCCTGTTCCAATTCATGACCACTCATCCTCCTGCCATGCACTTATGGAAAGAGCCTGGCTCCATCTCTTCAGTAACTTCCTTACCAGTGCAGGCAGCTCCTGCTCCTCCTGAGCTGCCTCTCCTCCAGCTGAGCCAGGCTCCCTCAGAGAAGCTCAGCCCCAGCTATCTCAGTGCCCACCCCTCCATGCGCTTGGATTTATCATCATCTTTCTGTCCAGAACTGGACACGGATTTATATTTCAGTTTTACAGCTGTCAGCAAAAGAGAGATAAACCCTTCCCTCTGCCTGCCTACCACCACCCTCCTGCTGCGAGCTTCTGCCTTTGCTGCTGGGGCAGATGCACTGGGTCAGTGCAGCCATCCCACGGCAGGAGTCAGTATTTGTCCTTGCTGAATTCCATGAGGTTTCTGTCAACCCATTCCTCCTCCTGCCCTCTGAATGGCAGCCCCACACTTATTCAAAGTGTGTCAGTGTCAAGCACACAGACCTCTTTGAGGACACTACAGACCTGCCTTCCTTACTTCTTTGCCACAATTTAGATGAACAATACAAAGAACCGTTTTTTAAAGACCAAGATGACTCATTAGGAGTGCTAATGTTCAGGAAAGGAGAGTAGTTTAGAGACACTGAATGCTGTCCCAAAGGAGCACAGCCTCTGCAGCAAAGGTCCATCCAGCTTTTCTTCCCTCTTCCTTTCTGAACAGAAGAGATTACCCTCAGACTAAGTCTCATACTGGTATTTTATGACCAAAATTCCTGGCCTGCTCCAAGAAGAAAATCCTTGAACAATATCTGGAAAATCTGCCCATCTTTGAAGCAGAGGCACTGGCAACTTTGTGAGCTATTGTGCACGGTGATGCTTTGCACAGTTCCACGCAGAAAGAACTTCTCAACACATCTCAAGATCCCAGGAGATCTGCTGGGTTTAGTAAGAAAATGTAAGTGCATTCCTTCCCCCCATGTTGTCATGCAGAGGGAGAACAAAGAGGGTGATGTATTATGTTCTGGATCACCAACGGATTTGGTAGGCGAGAAGCAGCTACAGAATCCCTTCTCTTTTATCATCCGCAAGAAGAGAAAGCATCAGCTTGGCTTTCACACTCCAGCAGCAGTTTGTGGTGCTGGCAGTTGGGGGAAATCCCACATAAAGAATTAATAATCCTTTGTACTGTTAACTGAGCACAATGAACGATGCCAGAGTCACTCAGCCCAGTGAACACGAAGGTAAGGGCAGGCTACTTCCAGAAGCAGGGAAAGGCCGGTTAAAGAAGGCAGGACAGAGCCAGCCCGCACATGGCCACCTATCCTGGCAGGTGGCACCAGATGGCACTCTTACACAAAAGCTCCTTTCCACAGGGTCTGCTCGCAAGCAGAAGTTGTATTGAAGCTATAGATAACACCTGTATTGATTAGGGGTTCCCTGGCTTCTGATTGCAGCCCACATTGCACCCAGGTAAAAGAGTTGGTGCCCGTATCTACGATTTTCACATTGCTAAGGGAATAAATGGTCCTGGCACAAGCACTTTGTATCAGCACAGCTTCATCCATGCTGGATATGCATGGAAGCAGGGAAAGCACAAATTTCCTACTAACAGGTCTCTCAGATATAGGCAGACAAGGCCTCAAGTGCCCCCTCTTGGGCTGACGTGCCCTTGGAAGCCCCACAGGACACAGTGGGACTCTGCTCGCACAGCCCAACCCCAGTCAGCCCTTGAGGCACGCAGGGATCTTGGAAATAAGGAGCTGGCAAGGTCTCTGGGAGATGGGGCTGCAAAATCTCTTTCTCAGACCCCGTGTGTCTCCACACCCCAGGTGTGGTGCACTGAACCTTTATGCAAATGCTGCATCTCCACTGTCTCCTCCACAAGGGAGGCAGCATAAAAGGCTTTAGGTATCTGCTGGGCAGCAAAGCAGAAATGCGTTCATCAGCCCCCTGCTCCCTGTCCCCTGCTTCTGCGTGGCGGTGCTGGCATCTCCCCTGCCCCTGCTCTAAAGGTGGGCACCAGAGTCACCCACAGGACCACAGTGAGATCGCTGAAGGGCTGTGATGGGGAGTAACAAGCCATGGTTAAAACCCGTGTCAGGGCAGGCACTGCCCCACAGCTGCGGCGGCTCAGAGGCTGCCCGGGTCTCTCCTTCCTCCCCTTCTGCCTGCGGGCAAGAGCCCTGTGGTAGAGGGGCTGCGGGATTCACAGCGCAGACTCCCACAGGGAGCTCAGGGAGGGCAGCAAAAAGCCTCTCAGGGAGAGAGCTGCTGGCCTGGGGACTCGCCTGACTCCTCGGAGACGCTGGGCAGCTTCCCGAGAGCTGAACAATGCCCCTTTGGTTCCTTGGGGCTGGCACCACATTTTCCTCCGAAGCCACTCTCCCCCCTCACCCTTCTCTCCAAAGTAAATCAGCACAGCCCCAGCGCCAAGCAGGAGATGCTTCATCTCCAAACGCCACTCTGAGCGAAAGTTAGAAGCAAACGGGAGCGGAGGCGCTGAGCCCGGAGCAGAGCCCTGCGGGTTCCCTCCCCGCTCGGTACCGCTCGCTTCGCCCCCATCCGTCAGTCCCAGGACCACAGAACCAACGAGATCGGGAAAGACCTTTAAGACCATCGACCTCCAACAAAGCGCATTGTAAGAGGCAAACCCTGCGGCTCCTCGGCGGGCGCTGCGCGGCAGGACGCCTGCTCGGCCGGTCCCGGGGACAGCGGCTGTGTGCGGCCACCCCGCGCTCAGGGACGGGACCCCGGCGCACGCATCCCCGGCGCGTCCCGTCCCCGCTGGGGAGGATGGGGGGTGCCGGGCTGCCGGCGGTCCCTTACCACATTGCTGAGGAAGTCCGCCTCGCTGAAGTCGCTGAGGTCGAGGAAGCCGGTGCCGGCGGCGGGGAAGAGCCGCTCGGCGGGGAAGGGCTCCAGGATACTGTCCATGGTGCCCGGGGCTCGGCCGCCCGCCGCGCTCCGCCGGGCTCACTGCCGCCGCACGCTCCGGCC
>JASSUY010005743.1:0-45182 GCA_032466535.1 Forpus xanthops | reverse complement strand
GGCCTTCTATGATGGGGCTACGGAACTGATGGACAGGGGTAGAGCAGTTGATGTCATCTACCTGGACTTGTGTAAAGCGTTTGATACTATCCCACATGACATAGAATAGAATCATAGACTAGTTAGGGTTGGAAAAGACCTTAAGATCATCTAGTTCTAACCCCCCTGCCATGGGCAAGGACACCTCCCACGGAACCATGCCACCCAAGGCTATGTCCAACCCAGCCTTGAACACCGCCAGCGATGGAGCATTAACAACTTCCCTGGGTAACCCATTCCAGGGCCTTACCTCCCTCACAGTAAAGAATTTCTTCCTCATAGCCAATCTAAAATTCCTCTGTTTAAATTTGAACCCATTACCCCTTGTCTCTCACTACAGTCCCTCCTCAACAATGATAACAGTGGTGTAAGAAAAAAATATTTACTTTAGGCTCCTCGTCCTGCAGTGAGCTCAAGATTGACCTCATGGAGTCTCTGAAAACACTCCTGAGCGGGTTCCTGAAGAGGCCGAAGTCTGCTCTCTTGAAGTCCAGGGCAGTGAGCTTGCGGCATGCCCTTCTCACTGTCCTGAGGATCTCGAATTCAGCCATCTCATGATTGCTGCAATCAAGGCTACCCTGAAGCATCACATTTCCAACCAGCCCTTCCGTGTTGTTGAGGATGAGGTCAAGCATGGCACCTCTCCTCGTTGGCTCCTCTGTTACTTGCAGAAGGAAGTTGTCTTCCATACAGTGGAAGAACTTCCTGGATAGCTTATGCCTGGCCGTACCATCCCTCCCGCAGATATCAGGGTGGTTGAAGTCCCCCGTGAGAACAACGGCCTGCAAGCGTGAGGCTGTTCCTATCTGTAGAACGCTTCATCCACCAAGTCCTCTTGGTCAGGCAGTCTGTAGCAGATCCCCACAATGTCTCCCATCGCTGTTCTCCCTTTAACCCTGACCCACAAACTCTCTGTTGACTGCTCACCTGTCCCAAAACAGAGTTCCATACTCTCCAGCCTATCCCTAACATAAACAATAACTCCCCCTCCCCACCTACCGGGCCTGTCTTTCCTAAAGAGCCTGTAACCTTCCATTCCAACACACCAGTCATAGGAGTCATCTCACCATGTTTTTGTGATACCTATGATATTATACCCCCGTAGACATGCACACATCTCAAATTCCTTTTGTTTGTTCCCCATGCTATGCGCATTTGTATGGAGGCATCTCCAGTTGAAGCTGGCTCATTGGCTGGAGCAGCTGGAGTATCTCTACACTGCTCTGAACATATTTTATAGGTGCTGGCAAGTGACTGGGTGTGTTGGGATGGAACAATGCCCTCCTCCCCCAATGCATCTAGTTTAAAGCATCCTTGAGCAGTCTGGCAAGTCTCCTACCAAATCCCCTTTTCCCTTTCTTTGTCAAACCAGCTCCACCAGCGCCCAGTAGACCTGGCCTACTAAATTGAGTCCCGTGTTCTAGGTACCCAAACCCCTGACTATAGCACTACCCTTCTAACCATTTATTAACCTGGCCAATCCTCCTAGCCTTTTTAAGGTCCTGCCCTGTAGTGGAGAATTGACGAAAAGACAATCTGAGCTCTAGAGCCCCTAACCACCTCTCCCAGAGCTCTGTAGTCCTTCTTTATGCTCTCCAGGCTACTGCTATCTATATCAGTAGCACCCACATGGATCACTAGAAGTGGGTAATAGTCACTGGGACCGACTAGAGCAGGCAGCTTCTCTGCAACATCCCTAATTTGAGCCCCTGGTAGGCAACACACCTCCCTTGACTCTGGGTCTGGCCAATAGATGGGTGACTCTGTTCCTCTCAGACTAATGATTATCTGTACGATACAGTCCAACACTGTTATTTTAAGAAATAAGACAGAGTATGTATTTATTTGACTGAAATCCAGATATATTGTGGGAACACAGAAGTTAAGCTTTGTAGTCATTGTTGAGCTGTAATTTAAGACGCCCTTAGGAAATGCTGGGTTCAGAAAGAATCTGTATCTTAAAAATATATCCTCAATGTGGGTAGGAAGTAACTCAGCTTTACAAGTTGACAAATAGCTGTGATTTTCTGAGATTCTTTGATGTAACTTTTCAGTCATTTTCAGGGATGCTTAGGATGATTCAATTATGCTTGCAAGAAGGTTTAACAGTTTATTGTTGATAAAAGCTCTATGCTGTTATTCCTCCTATGTTATGAAGAAAAGTCTATGATATTTGCCTGAAAAAGCCTGAATTTAATCTATATCTTGAAGCTTGAGATAATAGGTTTTGTGCTTTTATTTATATGCCATTAGTATGGTAATACACTAAATTGCATAGTAGCTGTTTTGGCTTGCACACCTAGTTTAAAAGACAAAACTACATTTAACTTGCTGATGTTGTTGGATCAATACATTTTATATATACTGTGAAGGTGAATATTGTGCTTAGGTTTTTTTTAATCATTAGGCATGAGGGGAAAGAAAGTATAGGTGAAGGGACGGGTAGGAGTAGATCTCTGCTGTCATTTTATAGTATTTACAGGTAACCTGGGACAGCATTCTTGTGGCCTAGGCAGACTCTATTATTACGTATGTCCTTTGGGAGTTTCTATTATTCTTCTTAGGTAACCAGCACAAATGATCCAGAAGTTCAAGGGCTTGTCCAAGGCTACAAAAAGAACTTACCTAAATTAATGATTGAACAGATCATTTCATAGTATAGTGAACACACAGTACTCTAGGCTCAGGTATGAAGTAGAGAGCTGGGAAACACAAATGAGACCGAGAAGTCTGAGGACACTGGTAAGGGAATTGCACAGAGCTACCATCAGTGGAAAGAGCCTCATTCCTAGAACACCAGATCTTGGTCCTCTACCCTTTTGTAAGTCCTTATTTTTTCTAGCTGTGCTGAAGGCTCACATCAAGGTAATAGCTGCACCAGGTGGTGCCATATACTTCTCCCAGCACCACATGGTTGCAGTGTCTGGGCATCTTGGCTATTGCCTACACCGTTTCTGGGTCAAGCAAAATAGTCCAAACCTGGAGTGGCCCCTTCACTTTGCAGACAGCCTTTTCAGGTTCTTTTCTGCCCTGTGCCACATGAGGACAACTAGGAAGAGTATAAGATGAAGCCTTTCACAAATGGCTTTCACCAGGCTGGAGTGGCAGTGTTTAACAGTCTCAGTTCAGGAGGTGACATCATACTTTCCAATGAAGGCCTTCATTTTTACACCTAGCATAAGCTCGGAGTCACATGTGCAATAGAACTTGTACAAATGTGGTGAATGCTTGACACAGGCACTGTGGTTGAGTGATCTGGTCATATGAAGGTTGGTTATTAGGCTGCATGGAATTGTGTGGTCCCATAAAAGCCATCTTGCTTTGTACATCCAAGGGAATTTGCAACAGGATTTTTCTGGAAAGTACTTGAAAAATACATATAACTACAAGCATATGCTGTACACTGAACTAAATAACAGTGTGTAATTTCTTTAACCTTGTGAACTCGAAGAAAAAGGCTTGTAATGGACAAGGACAGAGGTGTTTAATCCATGATCTGACAAAGAAAGCGTAGAGGAACATTGAATTAAACTCCATTCAATGGACTTTGTGCAGCCAGATACCAGAAATGCAGAAAGGGACAGAATATCAAGTGGAAGTAAGCCCCCCCAAAAGTGCTGGAGTAAGAGCATGCTGTGAACCTAAAGCTATGCACAGAAGACCAGATTTTATGTTGAGATTTTCAGACACCAAAAAAGAGCAGAGTGGCATTATTGCTTGTTTTTCATCTGGAGTGGAGCAATTAACTCTCAGGTGGGATTTTTCTAGGGTTTCTAATCTGCAGGGGTTTGATCTCATTTCTCTACTTCAGTTGAGCATTTATAGAGAGGAGACATGTGGGTAAAGCCAGCAGAATGCTTTTTTTTCTCTTTACAGATGTGAAGGCTGTTTTGAAGCAGAAACTGGTCAGTGTCTGATGGTTGAATATGGGGGAGGAACAAGATGTATAACTTGATTTCTCATTTCTTTGGTGTTCCAAGCCTTCTAAAATGTCATGTGCTTGATGAAGGGCTTGGCTATGTTTTCTCCCTCTGATAATCTGACTAACCAATCATTTGGGTTCCTCAGCAGTACTGGCTCAAAGCTCTTCAATCTCATTATCTGGTTCTTAAGTCAGAAAAGGAAACACTTTTTTATTATACTCTCAGCATATATCGTATTTGGCAGGGACTGGGTAGTACCATGAAAGGCTTTGTAAATGCAAACAGGCTGTTAATTAGGAGAAATATGTATGTCTGTCCACATTTTGTTCGAGGCAGAAGCAACAGCTGCAGACAGATGTGGATTCTGGGAGGAGTTTCTCCAACCACATTTCTCCAAAGCATCCCCTTCCTCTCAGTCAGCATCCTACTCTGCTAATAGCTGTGCTTTCACAAGACAGGGGTGTCATCAGAAACAGCCTAAGGTCTTTCTAGGTCATTCTTGAAGAATAAGCTTTCTGTAGTGGAGCAAGAAGGGGAAGGAGGGCAAGAGACATCCCATGAGATTGTGGTGGGCACTGTGGGATCGCAGTGCAATTCAAAATGAGATGCAGGATCCATAAAACCACGCATCTCACCTCCAAATCTTTCTACATAACCCACTTTATTGTAAAAATATCTCTAAAAAGTCAGCATGCTAAAATGAGCCATAATTACTGGGAGCAAATGTTTCCTAAAAAGCCATGTGAAGACTAAAACTGAAATCACCTTTGAACAAGAGTTACACAGCAGCTAACCTCCAAAACCATTTGATTTTATTTCCTTCTGTTGTTTTATCATTTCTTTCTTTTAGTCTTTTGCTCACAATCTGAGTTTTATGGCAGAGTATGCCTGTGTATGAAGGCTGCCACATGGTGCAAGTTTCTTAGAGCCTCTCCCATACCATTTTCTTCTTCCGTTCTCTTCAAAGGACTCTTTTCCCCTTTTCCAAGCTTTCTAACAAGTTTTAATTTTCCTTCAGTCCTTTTTTTTTTTTTTTTTTCTTTTTTCTTTTTTGGAGGTGGAGGGGAGGGTGTTGTATTTGGTAGCAGTTTTGGGCGGTTATTTTTCATTGTTTGGTTTTGTAGGGTTTATTTTAACTTAGTACTAAAATTGTTAATGTTTCACCAGAAGCCAAAGTGCTAGAAGCATCTTCTGGTGCTTCAGAATGGAGAGGATATGGCTTACAGTAGCTACCATGCTAAGCAAAAAAATCATTACCCTTTTGAGTGTTACGGCTCATACTATACTTCAGTGAGTATTATCAAGCACCCATGCATGCCATGCTCTCTAGAGACCTTCCCCTTGTTCTCAGGCTTTAGATGCACAGGTGTGGCTTTGAGATGCACACTGTCACATGCTAACTCATTTACTTCCAGCTATAGAGCAATGCCATGGTATTTCTAGGTGTTAAATGATGACGCCTGGTGTCTTGTGCCTTGTGCCCTGAGCTCACTGGTGCTTGTCTCTGGGCATTCATCTGCACAAAATGAAAAGCTCTCTATAAAGATAAAATAACACTGTCAAGAAGTGACAGTGTGGGAGACTGCAGAGAGGGAGAGATAATATCAAATCCTGGTTCACTTTTGGATTGTCTCTTGCTATGTGCTACATTGCCCTTCCTCCAGCCCTTTAAATATTTGGCAGCAAAGTACCATGTGTTGAGATTATCTTTGTGTAAGGACATCTCTTGCGCACAGACTTTTTTGTGCCAGTAGAAAACACTGTAAAAATGGCTTAGTGACTTGACAATGATTGGGAAGGAGAAATTATTTTCCATCAGCATAACATTAAATGTCAAGCAGACAACCTCAGCAAACTTGCTGATAATCATTTCAAGGATATGGGTTTTTTTGTTGTGTTTTTATGGCTTGGTATTTTTTTTTTTTTGGTCCCTTGGTGTGAATTCTGCCTTTTGGGAGGAAGAAGCAAACTTAATCTCACTTCCACTGCCCAAATTCTATCGGTCTAACATAGTGTGAGAGACCTTTCTTTCCCTTTGACTCCCTGCTGATGTGGTTTCAGTAAGTGTTGGTTGTGGCTCTCCTGGTATAGACTGTAGCCTTCTATAACCAGATTAATGCCAAAAGAAATTATATTTAATTATCCAGTTGCTATCATACTGATTACTTAGCCCCTGAGCCAAAGCTTTCAGATGCTATAGCCAACTTGAATTTTGTAGGCAAGGCAAGCAACTATTTATTGTGCATGGAAACAATAAATTGATTTACCAGCCATTTACCTTCTATTCAGAGCTGTTAGGCTCCTCCAAATGGTCAGATGAATCATCAGAAGTACAGAAAACATGGCAGTTGAGGGCTGAGGTTAGCCTTTGAGAAAGCACAAGCAGAAATAGAAATGGGTTCAAACCATATTTTTTACATAATGTTGGGTTATGTTGCTCTGTTAAGAGTAGAAAGTAAATTGACATGTTAAGGTGGAAGGTGTTTTCACAAAAACTACCGAATGAAGTCCCTGCCTTGACTTTGAATGGATAGTACAACATCCAGGAGAAAAAAAAATAATGTTTTATGCTTTTCTTCAGCCATGAATCAGAGTATATAACGTTTGAAGTTTCAAAAAAGATTTGGGCTTCATCCTGTGCTGTCTCTCTTGAAACCAGCAAGATTTAAATGGCCACTGTGCAGAGGAAGAAAATCTCATTCTGTGATGTTTGTGCAAAGCACGCAAGAAGCTCAAGCCAGATGTGAAACTTGGGAAACTTTGTCCTTTATTTCATTAATTCATTCTGCCTAAGTAGCATTAGTAACATGCCAGCACTAACATAAGCATCCAAGAATCTACTCAAAGGACAAGGCTCCAGTGCTCCCTGCCTGTATGGACTCATTCCTATTATTTTCTAAGTGGCAGGCCTGGTTTTGGTCTTTGTGTTGTGCCTTTTTGTAAGGAAATACATATCTCTCTTAATATGCTTCTTCCTCTCCAGAAAACTTCTTAAACTGTATCTTTCTTTCATCACCAAAGCAGGAAAGATGCAATCACCTTCTATCTCAAGTTATATTTCTCTCACTTTACCTTTAAGAAGCAAAAAAATTTTCTCTTTTAGAGTCATAGAACCATTTAGGTTGGAAGAGACCTTTAAGATCACTGAGTCCAACTGTGTTCAGAACTTTGTTAGGCAATTCTTTGCCTTTGGTATCTCTCTGCCTCCTGAAAGGGAATAGATAAATCCTCTAATTTGAAATGGATGCGATATCTGTGCTCAGCTTGCAGGAAGCACAAAGATACGTATATACTCGTCAGTACTGGCTTTCACCATGTATTACCTGCAGAAAAAAGAATGTAAGCAACAAAGCAGGGAATCTCACAAGAGAGGAAATTAACAGAAATTCTCCTAACTTTGACAGCTATTTTGTTTTACTCCCAAGAGAGAAAGAAAGAAAGAGACCAACCACACAATATTGCAGTGGAATTACTATTGCAACAAAGGGGATGGTACCAATTTCATTTTTCCACATTGAGTATTTTTCAAAATGTCAAGGTGTGTGCAGATGTCCAACTTCTTTGGCTTAAATGATGTATTTCAGTGAGGCCATGATTGCTCTTTTTCTGTATTTGCATTACTATGGAGCTTGTCCTCCAGGATACATAACACTTAGCTGGTGGTACGTGATGGAAGTGCATATTTCCCTAATCACTGCAGTGTATTAAGGGCATCTCAAAGATGCTACAGCACTGAAAAGAATAGCAAAAGGAATAGCCTGTTGTTGCTCGCGCAGATTTGTTCACCTTCAAGAGATAACATATTTGTGGCTATTATCTACCCCTAAACAGCTTTTCTATAGATTTTTTTTTCTGTTTGCTGTTGTTTATAGAACAGACCCAACTCTTCCCCTAGTATCTTTTAATCAAAGTCAAGTAGACCAGAAGGAAAATTGTACTGTTCAAAGTGTGCAATTTTTCCTATCACTTAGAATTCTGATTTTGGCTGGTACTTTATTAGTTTAATTTATGCCAGACCGGGACAAACCGTGCAAAACTTGCTAACTCATATCAGCTGAACTAAAATAAGCCAAAATAAGTACTCAGGAAGCCTTTTGCACAGGTTTGACTGAGTCTTTTTAAAATCATACATCTTGGTAGACCTTGTTTAACTGAGACACTGGAAAGTGAAAAGCCTGAGCCTAAACTGGAGCCTGGATTTCACTGCAGTATTGAGGCCTGACTACAGACAGAAAAGCTAAAACCGCAGCAGCAAAAAGCTGATAAGAAAATTAGAACAGAAGGATCCAGTTTATATATTTATAACATAAGTTGTTATAAATAGTTTTGGGTTTTCTTTTCCCTACTAGAAAGTGTTTTCTATATAGTGTTGTCTTGCAACTAAATGATGCTTCCTTCCCACTCCTGCAAGCCTTTCCTCCTCCAAAGCCACAGAGCCTTTGACCTTGCATTCAGGAAATACCAGCTGAGGTCTTTTTAGCCTTTGTGTAAATAGCTGAATTCAGTGCTGTTAATTTTTTTCAGCTTTGTTTTACAAGATTTATAGACATGGAAACATTATAGCGTATTTAAACACTGAGATCAGTTCAATTGTCCTTATCTTTTTTGTTTAATAAATAGTGTTAACTCTGCTTTGTCAGGTTGGGGTATGTGAATGCATGCGTGTGAGAGGAAATTCAATGAGCTGCAGTGCTGAGAGCAGCAGATTATTTTTTCTCTTCTCCAAGCAAATAGCCGTGATTGCAGTTCATCCACACACCCCAAAAGAAAGAGTACAGGCTGTTAATGCGTGTCAGACTCTAGATTTACAGTTTGTTGCTTTGACACCTGACAAGGACAGAGTTGTGTGGTGGCTTAAAATTCGGATGTTGAGCTTTGAGCAACACTCACTGCCACAGTGATGCTCTCTACATGCTGTTGGTTGTCAGCAGCTCAATATATTAACTTTACATTCACCTAGTGGATCTTGCACAGAGGCAGATTTACTCAGAAAGCTAAAGCAGAATGTTGTTTATTGAAATAATCTCAGACTAGGCATAATTTGATAATGTCATATATTCATTTTACTGGCCCCACTGTAGGATGGGCTGCATGTAGGCTATTTTATTTGATTATGCTGGAGGCCAAGATCTGTTTGACTTCTAATTTCATCTGGCTTTGTTTCCTATAAAGCAAAATTGAGCTCAGTCCAGTGAGATGCCAGTGAAGGCTATTTAATTTTGAGCGATGGTTTCTACTTTGCAGTACTGAGGCCACCTGCCATATGATAGAGTAAAATGCAGACAGTCTGGATGGCATGACAATAGTCTTTTTCCAGAGGTTGTTACTCCAATGTTAGGGCAAGACTTCAGCCACATTACAGCAATCCCTCTATTACTGCCTTCAGGAACTGCTCTAAAAGTGTGAGGTAAGCACAGCATGAGGGGTGCCACCTCTCTCCATCGAGCAAAATTCCATCAGCTACCATACATCGGAGCACTTGGCAGTAATTTGAATCAACAGTCCCTCCCTTCAGCCATGTGGTGGTGATGAAACACCAGAGGTGAGAGCCAGGCAGCATTTGCAGTGAACAGAAATAGGGAAAACAGGAGCCCACAAACACCTAACAGCTCTTGCTCAGTTTTCTCTCATCTCATGCTACCTGGCTGTTGCTCAAACCCCATCTCCTATTCTCCTAATACTTATTTCTCCAGAGTTCCTTTTCTTTGTTGCTTTGATTTCCATATACCACTTCACCTCCAGAGTAAACCCACAAGAGGAAAAAGTAATAACTGTAGATTTGATGCTTGCTGTCACCTTGTCTGTTTAGCCCAGTGGGTTAAAAATGTGCCCTGCTGAGTACTTTGCAAGGCAAGGATCTGTCCCTGAGTGCTTGTTAGGCACTGCTATTCTAATGTTCATTTTAAAAGTTTATGCCAGCTGAGGATGTTACTAATAGCACTAATTGGTGTAACTTGGCTTCCTTCACTTTATATGTGAGCAATTGACAGCCTCCAATGTTTAAGAATCATTCTATTTGTAATGACACTTCATGCAACATCTTTGTACAACTTCTTACACGTGCCAGAGGCATTTGCAATGTCATCAGAAAGCCTCCTTTAACTTTTGATCATGGTTATGATGCATTATGAGTTCCAGCAAAGAAATTTGCTTTTCTTAAGTAGGTTTCAGAATAATGTTGGCTTTCATTGTACTCACTTCTCTATTTTTAAAGATTACTTTGCACAACGAATATCCCTAGAACAGCAATATATGAACAGAGATTAATGTTTCACATACTGGGACAAATCACTTCAACTATGCCTGTGTCTTGCCAAGAAAATAACAAAGCTAAATGAAATTGATAGTATGGAAATGATAACACGCTCTTCTCTTGCCAAATGCTCATTTCAAGCCCTGTGTGCCCTTTCCCACAAACTATGGAGTGCTCAGCAAATCAAATTTCATCTTAAACATGGAAAAAGATTCAAAGACTTGGGGATCTTCACCTTAATGAGAGACAAAGCATTAACATAAATGAATGGGACAAGCCCAGTATTTCACTGGAATCTATGTAACATATGAAGGATGGTTGCACTTCAGCTTTCAATAGTTACAGACCCCTTTCTGTTCATAAATTACTTGAAAGATGGGTGAACTCAGTAAAGGAGGTTTTGTCTAAATATAACTGATGATGAGCTGCTTAAGTAGGCTTTTGGTCTGTTCTTAACTTCCAGTGCTTTTCTCAAGGTGACTGATAATAATTTATAGCAATGGATAGCAGAAATTCATAGAAAGCCAGCAGGCAGTGCCATTGATTTTGACCTAAACTTTCAGCTGGTGAGCTAGTAATTACTTCTATTAAGATTTCTGCTGCTCTCTGTGGAAGCGCACATGACACTGCTCTTTGGCCTTTTGAGATGGCGAAATAGCTGAAGTATCAATTCTCTTCTATTGATAAGGCTCCTGGGCAGTAGCTGCCATAGCACTGCTTCCAGATCTGGAGACTTTTGATCATCTCAAGCAGAGGACTTAATGTACATATATTTAGCAGTAATACCTAATTGATCATAGATACAATAAATACTTATGGATAGGTTTTCAGAGATGTGACAGAAACGTATGAAGCATACACTGTGCCCCAAAATTTCCCTCTCTTTTTGGCAAGGATGGATCAAATGTAAAGTTACATGAGGAAAAATATCAAAGCTTACCAGGCAAATCTTGAATTAAAATCTAATTGAAGTTCAATATACAATGATTGATTATCTGTATTGGCTTAGAGATTTTAGTGCAAAGTGAAAGGCTTATTTGCTCAAGTTTGGAATCTTGCTTTTTGTTTGACTTTTTTCCTGGGTACCAAGGAATTCACAGCTTCTAAAGACACTGTATAAGGGATTCTAAAACTACTTCTAATGGCAGTAAGCAGATTTGCAAAAGCCTTTCTCTTCTGTGCAAAGATCTTCATCAGACATACTATTCAACTACTGGGAAAGCTATTTGTTGTTATCTGCTATCACTGGAAACTCCAGCTATCTTTAATGCTAGAATCAGCTTTAATAAAAAAATAAACTGCTATCATACACTAAAATGCAGGCACACATATAGGATAAGGAATATTAATATGACACACAGATTAATCTTGCTTTAAGTGCCCAAAAAAAATTATTTTAAGTTACTTCCTCATACTTTTATTGGTTTTGAGATTCTTGGTGGGATAACCTAGAAGATAGCACTTGGCTTGCACTCTCTGTAACCCCTTCTAGTAAGGTAGCCTGTATCACTGCTGGCTCTGCCTTTCTGCTTGATTCCTCTGTGTTTCTTAGATTGTAAATTCCTGGGGGCCTGGTTCCCTTCTGTTCTGCACTTGTGAAGATCCTAGCACAGAAAAGCCCTAGGCTTGAGTTTCACCAATGCATATAAAGCAATAATAGGTTATAGCCCAGAGGTTGAGTAATACCATCTATAGAATATGCAGAATTTCCCTTGTAGTTTTGGGACTTTCTGGAGAAAGTTTCTGTGTGCAGAGATTTTCAAGGAATATCTAAGCTCTATACACCTTTCCTGAATTTTTTTTCTGCTTTATTTACAACAGCTTTTGGCTTTTTCATGTGCAGTGGTTGTTCATAGTAATAACCCCTAAGAGAAAAGGCAGCATAATGCTTCTGAAAATACAACAGATGCGTGTAATATCATTGCCCTCTCTACAGGGACTTCTGTAAACTGATTCCTTGCTACACTCAGCATGTTAACATCCAGGAGCAGAATATTGTTTGTGGAATTTATAATGGGACCAGGGATTAAAAAAATTGATCTATAGGGTTTTATAACTACAGGAGCTCCAAACTGTATGTTATCAAGCTGCCTCAACTTTGGTGGTTTTCAAACACAACTCGTTTTGCATTTACAGCCTATTCTGAATAATTTTCACTTGGTACATCCTTAGGAAGAGGCTGTATAGGAGAATGATTATCTGCCAAATACTGATGTGTTTGGGAATATTCAGCACAAGTTTTGGTGTGTTATTTAAATGAATGACTTCAATTGTCATCCTTGAAATATGCATCGTCACTCTGGCAACCTCTGTATCCTGTAAGGTGTGCAGCACAATGAGATGTATAAACGTATCAGAGGCAGGCAGAATAGCATACATGATGAATGAGAAAAATAAATCATTAGGAAAGCCTGGGGTTAAAATAGAAGGGACAAAAAAAATCTCTCGCAGAGAGGTGAAGTGAGAAAATGGGATCTGTTTCATTTCCTTATGTCTTGGCAGATTTCTAGGAGTACATGCAAGGGCTTAGAGTGAAAATATGCATGAAAAATGGAAAACTCCAAGAAGAAGCACAAATTCCTTGTTTTCAGCATTCAGTTCTTCTATAACATTATTTTGTCTTCTCTGACTCCCTGTTATTTTCCACTGATTTCTCAAGCCCTCTTACGAATAAAGCATAGCCCCTGCACTGCTCTGCCAGGCTCTGTAACTGCTATAATTTTTCTAGTCCACAAACTCCTTCTCCTCATAAGCTCTTTGGTTGTAAAGAATTATTTTCAGCCATACAAAGCTTCAGTGGATGCCCACAATCTCTGCTGTTATATTCCTGCCACCTCCTCACTCCCCCCCCACAAAACACACTGATGAGCACTGCTGTCAGCAGGCTTATTTCCAGTACATCAGCTCTAGCATCCAGCTCTGTTCTAAGCTCCAACATTGTCTTTGCATCTAACTCTTATCTTTTTAGGGGGTACATAACAAATATATTTCCCTCAGAAAATGAAGGGGAGGAAGAATTACAGCTAATGCTTTCTATTTTCCTGATTAAAAAAGTTATAATTTCAGTAAGAAAATATACTCTTTTTTTTTTTTTCCTCTTGTTCTTGGATTTTCCTTGTTTTGTTGTTTGTTTGTTTGTTTGTTTTTCCCCTGAGTGTTATCTTCAGATCATGACTAAATGGATGAAATTAAATGCTTTTCAAATCAATCTTTTTTTTATTAAAAGCCCTGGTATTGGAAAGTGGGATAGTTCTGTAACAGCACGCAACTCCGAATCAATGTTTTCCAGAATAATGCACAATACTCATTTGCTTTTCAATGAATTACGGTTTAAAAAATTGAAAGTTATAAACTTTTACAGTCCTGTAACTTGGGAGAATTCCAATCCCAGCGCAAATCTGTGCAACATTTATTTTTAACATCTCCCTTTTTTCCTAATCACTTGCCTAGCTTTAATGTGTACTTTAGCCTTTTGGTATACATGATTTAGCAGTAGGTTTGTTGAGTACGTACAACTACAATATGTGAATCTGGTCTAAGCCTTTGTATGACTTTCTTTTGTTGTTGTTATTTGTTTTAATAACCCTAAATACTTTTGCGGAAATCCTGATTCTTGGTGAAAATGGCAGAATACATTATCCCTATTTGGATCAGCATTCATTTCTATAGGTAGTTGTTCTGCAATAAGTATATCAAAACAGCTAAAGCAGTACAAGTTTTTTCAGTGTTAGCAAGTTACATGTCATTTTTTTGGATGCATTTTTGCCAACTAGGTATTTAAAAAGGTTAAACAACATAAGCCTTTGAAGCTGGGGCATGTATTGTGTACTTCCTATTCCTAAGGCAAAGAGCTGTAGAGGAACCACCATCTTCTATAGGCACTTGTTAATAGGCTGCTTACCTCATCCATATGAGAAGTCCTAACTCCACTTGTCAGAAGTTCAGCTAAGGCTAGAGTTCTTTAACCACTCTGGACATTCTAAATCAACCTGCAAATATCTTGGCTTCCTCTGCTGCACCTTGTCCTACAAAACCACAGCGTCCAGCATAGCTTTTTCTTGGTTCTTTTTTATTTCTCTGATGAATTATAGTTACTGTCCATGCTAGTCTAACTGTTCACCAATCACACTCAAGTTCCCTGTTTTCTCAGCTGCCGATCCAAGAACATTAGACTGTCTAGCATTGCTTTGGCAACTCATGATATTTCGCTTTAAGTACATATATTTCATTGGCTAATTAATGCTTCTTGTCTTCTGAACACACCCCCCGTTTTTTAATAGTTAATATATTTTAGGGCTCTTCAGGTGGGATCCAAATCTGAGAACCTGTATGACAGCATCACGGGGATTTGTAAATACTGCAGTATTTATCATACATACTAGAAAACCAGAACTGCCACCCTATCTCAATTATTCCTTAATCTAAAGCTTTCTCCAAATTACACTTGCAGAAAGACAAATCCGTGGCCAAAATGTATGATAGGATAAAGGCATCATATAGATTTAGCACAAATTTCTTTGGGAAGGTATTTTATTCTTCCCATCAGAATTGCAGTCTGTGTTTAGGGACTGGTCTTGTGCTTAGCATGCACAGTGTTTATGCAATTTGTTTTCCATGCTCATGCTTTGATGTGTCCTTCACACGGGACACTGGAAACTCATCCAGAGCAGAGGGGAATTGGGCAGCCTGTGTGTCTGAGCTTTGTCCTTTTGTGTTATCTTTGTTATCTAGACATGCTATTTTGAGATTTAGGCAATTCGCCTTTTAGATATTTCTAGTGAGCAGTACCTATTTTCTCAAAAGCAACCCTTTCAAACCCTTTTCTAAATTATGGGTTTGAGCTCTGGAATTTCTGATAGCACTAAAGGATTTACCTTAACTTATCCCTTTTCAGGCTGAGGCTTGATAGGTAGGAAAACTAAAGGGATGTGTGTAAGCATGTTTAGCAAAACATGCTAATAATTCCACATCACGGGACAGTAACTTGTCTTTTTCTTTTTGGTGAGGCCTTGAGAAATTTGCATACATTGAGGGAGAAGGGTAGGTGTACAGCGTAAAAAATGGCTCCTCTGGTGATGCTGCTTAGTGTTTAAGTCAACTCGAGTCATGAACAGAGGGCAATAAAACGGTGCTTATACAACACTAAGAGTTGTCTTTTCATGGCATTTCTTCTGCACTGAAAATTATTTCTTAATGATGCGTTTGCAGAGGAGCTTGCTGGACTTCTTGGACCTAGCTCAGGCAAACTGCAGCACCACCAACATCAGTGGAACTCTGCCCAAATAAATGAAGCCAGAGTTTTTTGCACCGTCATTTGCAACATGTGCTGCTTGGACTGAAGAGAATTGCAGTTCTACACTGGCTCTTAAAAATATTTTCACTCTTGAAAGAAGCCTGATTAATGAAGAATATGAGCCATTGAATTACAACTAGCCAGATTTTACTAAGAACACTCTAAATATGCAAATTTATGGGAGGGGAAGCAATATTCTTACTCCTATTTAGGATGAGTTTGATAGAAATGATTCTCTTGTCACTTGTTACAGAGAAGAATTATTAATTTTGCTTTGTCTGTAGAAAGGCAAAAGCCAGCAATCATGTTACAAAGTAGGTTGCATAAATTGGTTGATTTTCAATGCCTCTTTCCCCATCACATCTCAGGAAGAAGAAAAGATTTCTTAATGGTGCCAGGTTCTATTAGAAGAGTAGTGCAACACAGTTTTAATTGATGCATACCATGTCTTAGGAAAATAACAGGCAAACTCCCTGACCATTCAATTACCATATAAATAAGAATGCGCATATCTCCTCTCATATCAGCATCTTCCTTTTTTTGTTATTGACGAAAATATGTTAATGGCTAAAAGCAGCTTTTCATTTGAATAATGACTTAATGCTTCTATGAATTTCAGATGGTGGATTAAGCCCTTTTAAAGAAAGTTTGCAATTTCCCTATAGTTCACCAGCTGCTTTTGCTCAGGGAAAAAAAAGCAAATGGGAGACTTTAAACCTCAGCACCTGCTAGGGTGCTGCTGTGGTTTATAAATCTGTTTAGAGAAATGAAGCATGCAAGTTCTCGGCTGTCTTTTATTGTAAGACTAGCATTGATGGGAGAGAGGAAAAACCCCACTAGTGTGTGTTTTGTGGAGTAGACCATGTTTCTTTTTTGTGCTTTGCCAGATGGAGGTGATCCTCTTCAGGTAGACACTTCAGGTTTGCAAGATCGCTGAGGAAACAAGCAGCACTACCTTCTTTTGACTTGACCATACAGGAGGAACCAGATCTGAGTCAAAATTAATTACATGCAGGGCACTAATGTTGATTGTTGAAGCGAGTAGTTATTTATGGAGAAACAGTACTAGCCGTTGTAGTGCCTCCTTCACTCTGCACCACCAGCCATTCCTGCTGCTGCAAGTTTTGTCATCTCACTTCATTTTGCAAGATAGTGGATTCCCAAACAGCAGCTGCCCCATTTTCATTTGCTTTTTCTCATATATTGGACACCAGACATCAAACTGGCTTTAGTCCAACTAAAAAAAACACTAATACTCCAGTCACAGTGACAGAAACTGTAGTCAATAGCACTTAAACTACCATGAGACATATGTCTGGTAGTGTATAAAGATGTGGTTCAACAGCCAGCCTCCAGGCCCTTCTCAATTTCTGAAGGAACGCTCCAAGTTCAAACAGGTGTTGCAGCTCAAATCACTTTCCTATTTTAGGAAGAAATATAAATGCAGTACCTTTCTTCTCACATCTCACTTCTGAAATAATTTAGACCTGAATGCTGACTCTTTAGTAGGAGTTTTGAGTGTGTGAGGAAAGGCCAGGTAGTGGTTTGAGGCTGGGCCATGTATCACTGAAGCATCCCAATCTGTAGTTATACACTGTGATTCATGGAAGCAAAGGGCTGTGCAAGTGGTGGTTACTGGACCGTACTGCTGTCAGAATTGCAGCCATTTCTGAATTAGCTAGTAAAAAACAAAGCTTCCACTAGATGGAAAGCTATTCTTTCTGCTTTCTCCTCATCTCTTCCCTCTGCTCACTGAGTCTTGGAGCTGAAGGCTACTGTGTTTTGATTGTATTTTTCCATGTCACTTGGAAAAGTACTTAAAATTTCAATGGCAATTCACTCTGCAAGGGCCATCTTCTATATCAGATTTTCAAAACGTGTACTTAGCACATCTGTCTGAAAAATCCAAACTGTTAATTATTAGCTCAAAATGATATTTCCATTCAAGCTGAAAGCAGGAAAAGCATTAGGCTTTTCACAATAATAATTTGTTTCTCCCAAGTCAATTCCTCAGAGTATCTATGTCTTTCTATCCCTTTCATTGGAATTAAAATCTAAGTCCATTTGTCTTGGTAGAAAGGAAAATCATCTACAATGTGCTATACACTTGGAATGCTGCAGATACAGGAATGTGTATAAAGAAAGGTACATAGATACCTTAGCTGGCATTTGCTACCAGCAGACTTCATGTTTCTCTCCCAAGGTTCAATATTGCAAGTTGTGCTATAACAGAAGGACCTGTTTCATTAGCGTAGAAGGGTCTTTCCTGGTAGTGGAGTAAGACTTAGCTGAACCATGTTCATCAAATAGGAAAAAGTAAATAGGGTTAAAGCAAGCATGACACTGATACATAAAAGAAAAATATTTAAAAATACAGTTTAAGTTCTCTTTATATATTCACTGTAATTTTTTTGCCATTTCTAATTTCATACATCCATTTTGAAAAGCAAAACATTACAATCTATAACAGCATACAGTGAAGTTTCAACATAATAGATAGAAGTCAACAGAAGCCATATGGAACATGAATAGGATTGTCTTGCTTTGTTGCCTATTATCATCTTGGTCTAGTTCCATATGGTGATTGAGCTCTGTTTACATGACTTTGATGTGTAGGCATCTATGTTATTGGAGCTGTTAACCAATTAATAAAAATCTACTGCCATATGTGCTGATTCTACAGTTTGCCATTTTATTTGCATTGGAAACTGATTTGGGAAAAGCTCTGTTCTCAGTTCTGATCTAGTGATAATAAAGTCCTATTATACAGAAACTGCACTCACAATTGTAAGTTGTGCTTATTGAGAGGAGCTCTTGATGTGAACTGATGCAAAACCTTGGTAGAAGTTCACGTCAAAGCAGTTCATCTTGGTCTATAACTTGGGAACAAATTTTGGTTATTGAACTCGTATCAGAAAGCAAAGTTTAAACCTTCACCTTACATGTAATTCAGATAGGTGCTAAAGATGTGGTAGAAAGAAACTCATGAACACGTTTCTGGACAAGGGTTGATGAAAATGATGAAAAAAACTTGATTTTGAAACTTTTCAGCAGTTGTTACAGAATTTAGATAGGGGTGTAAATTTCACGCTTTGGTTGAAAACCAGATCTTTTTATATCTTTTGCTAAAATATTCATGAGGGACAGGGTTTTTCATATCTTGTGTCAAAAAAGTCAAACATTTTCTAGAAAGATCTGGTACGCATTGAGAGGCCACAGCTTGGCTGGGTGGATCACTTCTTGGGGCAATGTGCTTCTTTCTGGAGCCTGTGGTTGCAGAAGGTATTTCTCAGAAAAATCCGTGTTTGTAATCTTTCTCCATTGATCCTTACTTATCTCTGTCCTCCAAGACTTACCAGCCAGGCTCACTTTGCTTTTTGTTTACACTATCTACTAAAGCAACAAATGTACTTGTACAGCACTAGCACTTCAGTAGTACTTGTGGGTCATACCACACTACCCATACAGTTATTCTGTGCCTCACAATAAGCTTGTTTGAAACAAAAGTATGGACTATTTGGCAGAGTAAATTGGTTTGCTGCTAAATTCAGTGACACTAACCCAGCAAATGAGAATTTGGCCCATATTAGCTTTTATTTCCTTCAAAAGGGAAGGACTTTGAAAAGAGCCTGTGGATTTACGGGACTGTTGTTACTATATAGCTCACTAATGATAATTACTGTGGAATTTCCTGTTTGAGGAAATCCAACTGTGAGTCCATAAACATGTGTGAAAGCAATGGAGAGGAAAAACAAAATCTGACCCACTCCTCAGTCCTTTAAATCTTTCTTTCAATTTGCAGCTTTCGTTCAGTGTTCAATTCTATTCTGTAGCAATGAAAGGCTCTGACACATTGCCTGAACGGAGAAAGTACTATGGAAACTAAACCAGAAACAAGCAGTTCTTTTTTATTGATATATATGATTTTTTTTTTTTACTCTCAGTGGAGTGACAGGAATTTTTCTCACCTTTTAAATGAATGTTTTTGCTTTATTATCCACATAGTAGTACCTCACTGTCACTTTAGAAATCAGAGATACATAGAAAGCATACTGGAGATTCCACTAAATTTATGTTACATTCATCATAATGAATACATTGCATGCATCATAAATAGACACAATGTCCCATATTAAGTAATTTTGCAATAGAGGGCTCTCATTTGCAACTTTTTCTAAAGCAAATTGTAACAATAATGAGTTACGTTCCTTAAGTGTACCTGTATATAAATTACAGATTTAGAGATGACAAATAGCATACATTTGGTTCTGGTTCATATGAAATGAAAGGCTAGAATATATACACATGGCAATATCAAAATGGGTACACTCTCCTATATAGTACTCTCTTATTTTGAACAATAACAACAAAATGGTTGCATGACTTATTAAGCTTAGCTGGGTGAGATGTCGCAGCCTTACTCAAAACCATAATCTGGCTGTTTCTGTTGACCTTTCATCCGGTTTGTGCGAGGTCAGTTGGCCTCAGTGGTGAGACTTATTTTTAAGACCCATCACACAAACTTACTGCACCTTGAGAGAAAACAGAGGTGATCTTTTACCAAATAAAAAGCTGCAGCCTGATGTTGTTGCTTTCTGTGACCAAAGTCTAGTCTATACTTAGCTTTACACCCTACTTACAGAATACTGATTATCTACCAGAGCAGTTAAAATAAAACAAGCAGTATACACCTTGCACAGGCATTCTACTGACAGGAGGTGAGGAACATCTGAGTTAGAACCAAAGCCTTCCAGTGATTATCCTTCAGTTCTTACAGTCATCACTGCTCTGATTTGAATTTTGCTGCTTGTAAGATCTCAGTGACTGGAAGCTCCCTTCTTCCAATTGTCTAATCTCCTTTTACAAACTGAGGTTAGTGTCACAGGCCAGGATCCATGTAAAGCCATCTCTAAACAACCTGTTTTTTCAGACATGCAAAGGGACACAGAGAGGCTAAGGTACAACAAGGGACAGTTTTATTCTACCTGAAAGATATGGCAGTATGGTGGCCAGCCAAAATCGTGGATTTGCTTTCCTCCCCTCCTATTTGTGTACTGATCTAAGGAATTAAATGTCACTTTCAGCAAGGACCTCATCATGGTTGCTTCAATCTGGAAGAGAGCAGCCTGAAGTCCTGTAGCAACTGGGAGCTAATTAAGGAAGTAGGAAAGCCAATGGAAAGAGATCTTTTCTAATACCAAAGTAATGCTAGAGAACAAGGTCTCTGAGCATCCTAGTTTCAGCTGGGATAGAATTATTTCTCTTCCTAGTGGCTGGTGCAGTGCTGTGTTTTGGCTTTAGTCTCAGAATGATGCTGATAACACACAGATGTTTTAGTTGTTGCTAAGTAGCACTTATCCTGATCAAGGACTTTTTCAGTTTCATGCTCTGGCAGCGAGGAGGGACACAAGAAGCAGAGAGGAAGCAGAGACAGGACACCTGACCCAAACTAGCCAAACTGGGCATAACTATACAGCACATCATGCCCAGTATATAAACGGGCGTAAAGAAGAAAGAAGTAGAGGGCATTTGTGGTGATGGTGTTTGCCTTCCCATGTAACCCTTACATGTGTGATGGAGCTCTGCTTTCCTGGACATGGCTGCCTGCTTATGGGATGTCATGAATGAATTCCTTGTTTTGCTTTTCTTGTGCCTTTAGCTTTTGCTTTACCTGTTGAACTGTGTTTATCTCAAACCATGAATTTTCTCACTCTTAACCCTTCTGATTCTCTACTCCATCCCACAGGGGGAAGTGAACAAGCAGCTGTTCAGTGCTTATATATCAGCTGGGGTTAAACCACTACAATGGGTTCTGTAAGATAAACTTAACACTTTATTCACTCATGAGCCTCACTTCTACAAAATCTCATTTTGAGGCAGCAGTTGGCCTCAACTGGAGATGAACAAAATTATTGTTTTAAAATAATCCATTGATTGGACATGTCCATAAAGAGTAAAGTAGAAGCATTGTCCTTTTTGGGTTGCAGGCAAAATATTAACACAATAAAAACCATAAATAAATGCATTAGAAACAGACAAAAACTATATGCAAAGCAATGCCATGGAATTCAGGTTGCGTACATAAAATCTCAAAGGTATGATTGTAAGTAGATCTGGGAACTAGGCAGTCCGAACATGCACTTTTGCAGAAGAAACCTGTGAGGCAGGCTTTGAGGTAAAAAAAAAGCTACAACATTTGTCTTTTATGGCCTCAGGGGTTAGTCTAAAATCAATCACAGGCATGCCGTGCCTTAATTTCAGGTCAGATCTGGTGGCCACAGCAGCCCAGGAAAGACAGTGGAAAGTCTAGAGACTTTCATGTGGGACTTAGTGAGAAAATGGACTGATTCAAGCAGTTACAGGTTCTTTTATCTGACCTCATTAGTACACAAAGCTTTAGAACAAATGCTGAAGGAAAAACTAATTAAAGATGTGGAGATGTGTGAAAAACTAGTTGAAAGGCAGCAGGACTTGACCAAAGACAGAACATATCAGACTGAACCAGTATCTTTGCCTGATAAATCATTTTCTCAAACAACGAAAATACAGTAGATCAAATCTATATGGACTTCAGTAAAACATTTGAGAGGATGCCATGCGAGAAAATATTAATTAAGATGGAGAGATGCGGATGAAAGTAAGAAATGAAAACTAAGGACAATAGCATGAGCTGAAAGGGAAATTCTAGATGGAAGGAGGTTACTAATGCAATTTCATAGGGACTGATCTCAGAACTAATCTTAGTTAAAATTTTATTAGTAACCTTGGCACAAAAACCGTGAGTGTGCTAATGAAATTTGCTGATGACATAAACCTAAGACCTGCTGTTACTAGAGAAAAAGATTGGAATACCCTGTGGAAAGAGCTGGATGAGTCTGTGGACAGCAGAAAGAGAAATGACATGCAATTTAACAGCAGAAAAAAAATGAAGTTGTGCACTTAGCAGAAATTCCTATTCATTTTAATAAAGTGGGGTGAGGAGGAGGCTGCTCCAGGTAGACTGAAAAAAACAAAGATATTGCATGAACTAATCCCTCAGAAGCAGGAGTGAGCACACAGTAAGCCATTTTCTGTTTGGAAAATGGCAGTACCAGGGGCACTCCATGCAGCCAAAGCATGGTTAGACTGGGTCAGCCCCATGTCCTATAGTTACCCTTTCTGACAGTGATCACTAGGCAAAGCTAGGGAAGGTGACTCTGGCAGGATTTTCTCAAAGCAGTGGAAGCATCCGGCAATTTGTGACTCAGTGAAGCAGTGTTCTTGTGCCTCTGTTGTTTTTTCCCCTACCAGTGATTTATCTCTGCTTACTTCACACTCTTTTACTGGCAATGACAATTTTGTAGCAAGAGTTTGAGGGAGTACAAAGACAATGGCACAATCCCAGTGAAACTGTGGGACAAAAGATCAACCCAGAGACTTTTACTGGAATTATGATGCAATTTGGATCTCTCTCAACTGCATGGGAACACCGGTAGACATAGAAGAGCTACGGGCGTCCCACACGTGTAAAAAAGGCAGACGAAAGGCGTAAATATCAGTCCTTTTTACACAGACTGGAAAATTGCACTGGGAAAATGGAGCAATACCACCAAATACTTGCAAAGAGGAGCCCACCAGCATGCATATGCCTCTTCTCTACACCACTTACATGAATTACAAAGGGTGGGGTCCCCCTTCAGAGCTCTTTGTCAATATGTTCATTCCTCCCCGCTGTAGTCAGATGGCAGTGCTCGAAAACTTGGTAACTGATTCATTTCACACACACACGCACCATCCAAACAACGAAAGGGCTGTAAAAAGAAATTAATCTCCACATTTTGCTTTCGCATCGGTTTTGTTTCCCCACTTCAGTCACTCCGCAGACCTGCGGAGCGGACAGGGGGCCCTGGAACGGACCCCACCGCCCCAGCCCCATATCCCCCGGCCGCCTCTCGCCTCCTCCTGCCGCAAACAACCCGCGAGAAACGAAACCGAAAGGCCGGGGCTGTGCCCCGTCTCCCGCGGCCGGCAGCATTTGTTCTAAGAGCAGCGCACAGGCCGGCTCAAGATAGCCCCGCGGAGCCCCTTCAGGTCCCCACGCCGCTTCCTCTCGGTCAGCGGGGCCGGGTACAGAACGACTGAGCAGCCAGCCCCTCTGCCACCCAGTAGCTGGGGCGCCCCGGCCCGCAGACTCGCTCCTCCTCCGGCCGCCCGCAGGTGAGGCCTGCCCCGAGGCGGTGCTGTCGCGGCTCATTCCCCTCGGCCTCGGCCTGGAGAAACACCTGTGGTGCTTGCGAGTCCCAGCCACAGCAAGGTATGTGAGGGTAGTCCGGCCCAGCTGCCCACCCAGGGCAGGCTCTTCCGTTCCCCGGAGCCCCGCTCCGCCCCGGCTTCTTATCCTCGGGGCCCGCGGTGGTCTCCTGTAGGTGAGACTGGGCTTCCCGGAGTAGAGGTGGGTGAGCAGCTCGCTGCCGGGAGAGAGCTTGGGGACAGCGGGCAGCGCGGCCCGGGCCTGGGCTCGGGCTCCCTGCGGGAATGACCCCCGGGGGTCTTGCAGGGCGCACTTCGGAGGTGTGTATAGAAATGCATAGGTGTGCGACAAACCAAGCTGCCTTTGTGCTGCCCAGTATAACGACCTGTTGAGCTGCTCTTTGGATGAAAGGCAAAGCAACCAATTGGGTGGTCTGGAATTATGCCTCCCTCTTCCAGATTTGCTCCATCTGGTAGCAGCTGTACCAAACTCAATCCGCAGGGGTTGCCTGCAGACTCTTAGTGCATCCTTTCTGCTGGGCACCTGTATTTTTACTGTTTCCCACAATAACATGGCTCAGAGGCCTTAAAAAGAGACAGATTTGTACTGTAGCAAGTATTATATGAGACTGCTGTTGCACACCGGTGCTTATACCTCAGTCTGAGAACTGAGTTTTGTGGCTATTTGCACAAGGTTATGACTCATCTGAATTTGATTCTGTGTATTAAGAGCATGTGAAATAGTCTGATGGGTCTGATAGTAGGTGAATTTGCACTCTCGTGGCCATTCCCATGGAATTAATGGGAGAAATTCATAGGACAAAAAGTTTCTGCATATGAATCCTAGTGAAGAACTGGAGCTCGCATGAATGCGTAACCTCACAAGAAGGAGAGAAAATGGGATGAAGATTACAATGCGCAGTATGTTGTCTGGATATAAGTTGTGCATGTTATGGTTCAACACTAGAACTATAACCCATAAAATATCTCTTGAAGAATATATCTATCTATGAATTGGTATGCTCTTAGATTTTTCTTTTCTCCAATTTGTTACCAGTCATTTGAAAATTAACTCCTCCCCAGTCGTTCCCCCCCATTGTAATGGGTGGATGTATTTAATTTTTCAGCATTCTTTCTGTATGTGTTCAATTATATATTTGGCATATAGTTAAAATCTGTATCAGATGCATGTCCAGAAGTGGCTGGATTCATGTTGTATATGAAATTTTGTTCTGACCTTTTCAGATGTCTCAGTAATGACCTTCATATTCTGTAGTTTTCCAGGCAGAAGGTGGCACAAAGTTTAGTTAAGGCTGATTTAACTCCCAGGGAGGCTGTGGTAGGCTGGGAGTTTAAACTGGAACCGGTTCCTCTGGTCTGCTGCCATTAGCATTCCTGCAATTCCTTCTATCCAGCCCCCCCCTTCCAAGACCACCAAAAGGTTATAACTCTTCAGGGCAGACATCGACTAATCCTCGCTTCCTACACCTGCAGGGCAGGTAAGCAGCTGGCATGAAATCTAATGGAATGGCCTATTCCCAGTTAGATGCCTTTTCCTGTCCCACTAGGGTAGCTGAGTGCAGGGCAAGGACTTTTCTGTCTCGATGCTCTATGTTGTACTGATAACCTTTGCTGGGGTTTTGGCATTTTTTTCCTTTTTAGCACAGGTAAGCTGTCAGCCTGTTATTCAGTCTTTGAGCTGAATGATCACTCAACATCTTTTCATCTAGTCTTTTACTTCTGCAAGTCCAACCTAAGTGTCTGGATGGAGTAAATCTCATGGAGCAGTACTCAGGGCCATTGAAGTTAGGAGTCTTGCTTCTGACACCAAAACCTCTTTCAAGGAGGAGTGCCACATGCTTTGGGGGTGTTTTGGCACCTCAATGTGATTTTTGCCATTGATGTGTTATAGACCTTTGGTATGCTGCCTAAAAGAGCATGCCATTCTAGCCTGAAATTTAGCAGTTTACTAAGAAGTCTCTCAATGGATATGTCAGTCAGTGATGTTTCTGAAATTAGGTTTTAAAGTTGCTTTTATGCAAATTGCTTATTCTAGTGCCTTCAGAATAAAATAGGCAGTAATTCTAGTGAATAGAATAAGTGAAACTGAACTTTCTCTGTGGTTTTCTTCATTGTTAGAGCAGGAATTAAAAAAATAAACATGGGGAGATACAAGCTTTGTTTTTAAAACTCTTTTGAATTGAATAAATGTTTAATGATAGTACTGCTGGGGAAATGTGTAAATAGTATTTTTCTGTAACCCCCTATGAACTGTTAAGCTTTTATTCCTTTTTCAAGAATACAGAGCTGTGAAATCACTGTGTGACTGAGCTGAGCAAGTGTTCTACATGCATATGTGGGTCTTGGTTTTTATCGGTTTTAAATTTAACAAATATTTTTCAGATAAATTGTTCAGAATCAAAACAGTCCTTGATGTGAAGGCTTCGTGCATAATACAGCAGTGTTTATGCTGTGCTGACTGGATTGCTTTAATTTTGGAATTTAGATACAACGGAACAGTTATTGTTTAATAGGCATCTTGTTATTGAAACAATAACTCCCATTTTGTTTAAAATTGATCTTTTTAAATTAAAAATCACAATTTTTATTTTTATCTTTTTTTAATGGGACTTAACAGAATATTATTGCACTAGGGTAAGGATTGAAGATAATAAAAAATACAGTCCTGGATCTTGCTGTGCCTAGGGATATAAGATGCAGCTCTGAGAGGTGGAAATTGGGGAATCTAGGCAGGATGCTGCTCAGGAATGGGTTGAGCAGCCAAAGCCACCTGGGCATGACTCCCCAAGGAAGTCTGAGTACCTCTTGCTTCTTATCATATCCACAGCTGTTTTTTTCAGATTTCTTGCTAGCATCCACACCAACATAACCCACTGCCAGCCAACTGACTGTGGGAGCCACATAGGACCTGCTTTTGAGTTACAGAGACTGGAGTCACACATGTGGACCTCCTTTGCATTTGAAGAAAAAAGAAGTCATATTTGTATCTGGAAGCTTTCCTGAACATTCACCACTTCAGCTCAGCTGAGCTGTGGAAAAACAGCTATTTCATATCTAAGAATGAAGAGGTCTGGTTAGGATTTAGAAAGAAAAAAAAAAAAACAAAATCGAAATAAACAGTCCCAAAACAAAATCACCAACAAAACAACCCCCACACAGTTTTTCTTGAAAAAGTGGGCTATGTGAACAGTATCAAAATCAGTGATGTTTAAGATTGAAAAGGAATTATAAAAGTATTGCCAAAAGACCTTTATTTTAGCAACACTGCTGGATATTACTGTAAGGCACAAAGTCTGTTGTATGTGTACACTGTTCAAGCCTGACAGCTTAAAAACTGACAACTTGGTGCCTTTTCAAGGAGCTAATTACCAAAAAAGCTTTCTTTGCATCAGATTAGAGACTGGCAGTTACTATTGCTAGTATGCTATAGAGTGTCCTGGTTGAACCATCAAATTTTCCCTGAATTTAACTAAAATAAGCTCTATTATTATAAAATATAAGGTATTTTTAAAAGAGAACTAAGTACAGTTTATTTATAATATCTGATGTAAGAAACAGCAGTATTTGAGGGAGGAAAAACTGAAAAAGAAATAAGTATTTCTTCTGTGCTTGTACTGGAAGTCTTTGTTTGTACTTACTGAATCTTTCACTCTTTATTATGGAGTTCATTTTATATGGTAGTGATGCAATCCATATTCTTTGAGAGCTTTTTTCCTCTTCCTGCTCACTCTGTCTTTTGGAGGCATAATCTTTGATCTATGATCACAGTAATTTTCATGGCATATGCAGTGACTGCAGATGGGGAATAAGTAGCATGAGCTGATGAGCATGAAAAAATAACAATCCTCTAACCATGCAAGTACTGGGTGCTATGGATCAAACCATGCATTTGTAAGAAATTTTGAATCCTATAAGTGCTGCCACTAGCTACACCTGGGGCTGCAGGTGCTGCTGAGAGACAGGAACTCAATGTTCAGTGCCAGGTACTCAGCACTGAATTACAGCTTCTATTTGTATTTTTTTTTTTTTTTCTGCAGATTCTTGACTATGCGTAGTTTTATTCTGTTCTCTAACTCATTCTTTATGTTCAGCTAGTCTCCATATTCTTAGTTCATTTAAGGGCAAACCATCTTTCTTTCCCTCTGTCTCTCTGTCTGGTTTTGGGCAATACCAAGTATATATATGTACTCCTTTAAGCTGTTTTTTTAAAGCTTTTAATCTATTCCAAAAGTAAGTATTATATTTCTGTTTTCACCATTCAGGGAGTATGGCAGGTCTGTCAGTCCACGGGAGCAAGCTTCTCCCTGGGAGTATTGCTGTGTTCATATTACTTATATGTTGTCTCTTGGTGAACTCGTAGGTAGCTTTCAAATCACCCAAGAGAAAAGAGTGTTTAATGACTTATGAAGAGTCTTGTTGGAAATTGTTGGCAGAAAAAAAATGGTTTTAAGATCATTCACGTTAGCTCCAAGACCATCCCTTCTCTTTCCTGAGTGCAAGCCTTGCTGCTATGACTACCTCTACTATGATACTTAACAGGACAGAAAGACAGTCGTCATCTTGGTAGAAATGAATGGTGGTTCTTCAGAGCATGCTGGCCTGTGCAGAAGCTGCAGTAGTAATTACAGGGAAATAAAAAATACTGTTTAAGCCTGTAAATAAACAATATATCTTTGCACACATATAAATGGAATCTAAATTGAGGGGTGAGGCAAGCTCATCTCTGGCATTCCTAAAGGTTTGTGTGCTAGGATTAGGAAGCACATTGATATGCTTGTAACAAACTGTGGCTTCAGATCTGTAAAAAAACTTTGAATTAAAAAAAAAACCACAAAGCTGACATGAGAGTCCTATTGTAGGGTATCATATTGGTACCAGTGTAGGCCATCATCAAGGCTGGATCTCAAGATTAGCTATATTGACTTCTGTGCCTTGATATGATAACTGATAGCAATTGCAGGTTGCTATTTCTGAGGCCAAGCAATGTAAGAGGATGTAACAGCTGATGTGCTAATAGGAAAAAAAATAAATGGCGAGGCAGAACAATCTTGGATTTCATTTCAAGCTGCATTAGTTGGCACAGTTTTTCTGCTTATTATCCTCAGTTGGGACTCATTCAGCTTCTTTCTTATCTCATCTCTTCTCTCTTATCTTGTTCAAATCCCATTTCTTTCACTCTGCCTTCTTATAACCCTTCCTGACCTTACTCACGTGATTCACACTCTGAATCTTACTCACATGCTGCTTTTGAGGTTGGGAAATTTCCAGCCCATAAATAAAGTTGTGAAGAACTGAGAATAGGGTCTCAGACTTGGAAGTTTCAGGTAGTACCAACTAGGCTATGATAACAATCCTGTGTCCAGAGTAAAGAAGTCCCCTAGCGGTGTAACTTCATTGCCCTTCAGCAATGTCTGCCTTCAGGGCTTTGTCTTTGATTTGTTCATTCTGAAAGTATCTTTTATACTTTTTTACGGTAATATATTCTGGGAATGTATCTTTTGACTGTAAATTCTTACCAAAGACTACGGCTGTCGCTGTATGCTGTGCAGTGTGCTAGGTTTTTCTGACATCGAAATTAAGCCTTTTGAAGGCTTCGCAAACCTCTTCTTTGTGGCTTACAAAACCATCAAAGAATGCATTGCCATGATGTTGCGGGATTGTGGTGATAAAGCCGAACACTGGAGCTTCAAGAAGATTCACCAGGCATTAGGTATTTTGTAACATATGGCAACAGCATAGCACAATGAAGAGAACAAATTATAACATATACCAAGTTTCTGTAGATAGACACATTAGAACAATGTAAAGCAATTTAAACTAAACCTTAAACTCCCTGTGGAGTGCTTACACATTTGTATACCCTCATGGTAGCCCTCAGGGGAGATTTTGCTGGCCATCCCAGGCTTGCACCAATTTTCATGGGGAACTTGGGCTAGGTGCAAAAAGGCATGCCCAGGGAAAAGTTGCAAGGTTGTTTACAGGGAAATAGCTTTGTGTTTTATTTGTTTGTTTTTTTTACCTAGTCTCCAATGAAGAATCTAGTGTGAGGTGTTCATGCCCATGGCAGGGGGGGTTGGAACTAGATCTTAAGGTCCTTTCCAATCCAAACCATTCTATGATTCTATGATAATATTTTCCTGATATCATATAACTGGCACTATTCCTGTTTTATCTGATGGTGCTCTCTCAAAACTCTGTTGCTTTATGCGCACATGCATATCTTACTAAAAATTTTCCACAGGGAATGCCTACCAGCAAAAAGGCTGTAGAATTGCCTCAGCATGAGCATTAAAAAAAACCCCTATTCTGTGTAATTTGTTAGACCACTTAATTTCAGGTCTATAATGTGCACACTCAAAAACCAGTGTATTGGATACTACATCCTGAAATACTTCATGGTATCTTTTTATCACATATCTAAGAAGTAGAGAAGATTGTAAATCTGAAGTTAGTGAATCCATTCTTATTTTGAAGAAGGCATTGAATTATTACAGGAGCTTGCATAACCTACAAACAAGAAATTGGAAAACTCAGGTGTTTCCATTCACAGACAATGGTTTATCTTGTACAAGAATTCTCAGTATGTTCTCTAGCTGTACTCTGTTTTTTTTCCTGTGAATCATGCACCTCAATAATTTTCCATTGCTACTGTTACAAAGCCATCAAACTTAACTTTACTTGAAACTGATTCTAAAGGTTTATATATTTCATTTTGTGATTTTGTGCTCCCCTTGTCTCACTTTCCACATCCATCTTTACTGTAATAATTCAGCATTTTAATCTAGCATGTGAGGCAGAAAAAAAGCACATAAATTATTTTGCTTGGTATGTACATAATCTTCACACATACAATATATAAATTGATTCAAACAATTAAAAAAGTCAATAGTGTTATGTACGTTCTCTAAATCTCACTCTCCTTTCTCTTCTGATTGATGTTACTAATGAAACTCTGCAGTGTCATGGGAGCTTCCACTTTTGGAAGCTGTTCCAAGCTTGAGAAGCCACTTTCTTGAAGCCTGAGGCAGAAAGTCAGAAGTTTGGCATGTTCGCTATGAAGCTGGCTTTGAACAAACCCTAGGCACTAAGGGCTGATCTCTACAGCTACAGAAAATACTGATGCTCCTAGCAGTGCATTTATATCTGGCTTCAATATGTGGTACATGGAAACCGTAGTAGCTTTAGCTTGAAATCTCAGTTTACTGAAACTGTACTCTTTTGCTTGGATACAGTGCTTTTTTTGTCCTCTATTGGATGAAAGAGGAATGAAAAAGTAATTTTTCTGAAAAAAATTTCTATTGGTTTAGGTTTACAGGGCTTGTACTCTGTGTTTTAGAAGTTGTGAACTGGCAGCTACAATGTACTTGTTGCATGTTAACTGGGATTATGTTTACAATGGGAAGCTAGGAGTCCCCTGCTGAAGCTGGGTGCCGTGGAAAACTTGCCAAGAGATAGTGGATAATTCTTGAATCTTGAATTCCTCAGAAGGGAGTTTTTAGTAGAAGCAGTGATTCTATGCTTGGGTGGAAATTCCAACTCTGTCAAGGTCAGTGTGAGTTACAAGTTCAATATGAATTATGATGGTCATTTCCTTGGACACAGAATCTCACTTTGTGCATGAATGCTGTTAAAGCTTTTGTGTGAAACTCTGAAGCCAGAAATAACCAACTCCTGAACGCATAGTATCATCTTCCTTGCTGTGGTATTTCTACGAGGTCTTGTTTATTTGGCAATGGTTTTCTGATCTTGCCTAGTGGTAGGAAAATTCTTTTGAGACAGTGTTCAGGCAACAGAATAAGTTGTGGTTATGTTGGCAGCTTTGTCTCTGCATCTGGATTTATCCATACTGTTTTGCTTGACAGGAAGGTGAAGCAAACTTGGCAAACTCACAGATGTAACCTTATCTTTGCAGTTAGAAGCCTACAAGTCAGGATAAAAGATATGCTATTAAGACTTGCAAAGGAAAATGCCACAGGAAGAACAAAGAGGAAAAGAAAAGACATTTTTGTGCTTAATTGTTGTCTTTACAAGTAGAGCTTGTACTACTGTAAACTGGTGTTATATGCATGCAAGTGATATTATAGCACTCTCTTATAAATCTTCAGTTTAGTTCTGGGTATGGTGGCCTCATTGTTTACTCTAACCTGGTGAGAGCCCATGGATATATAATGATTTGCTGCAGTTAAAATAGAAGGAAGGATGACGCTGATATGAACCTGAAAACTAATAATTTTAAGTAATTAGTTGTAATTAACTTCACATATTGCATTTCGTATTTGCTCCGACAGCTGGTAAGTTTTCTTATCCCTTGGGGGTTTTATTGCTTAAAAAAGGCTTTTCTCCCTTCTGAAAAGATCCAAGCAAAGAAACTGGTTATTTACTGAAAAGTCTGGAGATATCCAAATATAGAGTGGTACCAACTAGGATCCATTAAAAGTACCTAATAAAAGAAAGCAATTATACCTGTGTGTCCTGGGTTCAGCAGTAGCAGTTATTTTTCTCCTTGGTAGCTGGTGCAGTGCTGTGGTTTTGATTTTCGGCCTGGGGACTGTGCTGGTAACACCATTGTTTTCAATTACTACTTGGTAATATTTTGGTGTGACCAATGACTTTCTAAGTCTCATGCTCTGCCAGGGAGGAGGGGAAGCCGGGAGGAAGCAGAGACAGGACACCTGACCCAAACTGACCAAAGAGGTATTCCATACCACAGCATGTCATGTCCAGAATGTAAAACGGAAAGCAGAGACCCGGTAGAGTGGAAGTGCACTGCATGATCAGGCTTGGTATTGGGTGCTGAACAGTTGTATTCTCTTTCCTTGTATTTCTCTTGTATTATTATTGGTGGTAGCAGTAGCTGTTTGTGTTATACCTTAGTTACTAAACTGTTCTTATCTCAACCTGTGGGAGTTGCATTCTTTCAGTTCTCCTTCCCATCCCTCCAGGAGTGATGGGAAAAAAGAGGGAGGAGTCAGTGAGAGAGAAAACTGCATGGCTGATTTACGGCTTAAACCAGGACACTTTGGGGAAAAAAAAGTCTTATCTTTAATTTGTTATAGTTATCTCTGCTCTTAGTTGTACAAACAGTAGATTCAATTTTTTGTTTTGTTTTAAAACTACATAGAAATATAATTTTAATTATAAGATATCTTTGAATGGTTAAAAGATCTTATTTTTCCAGCCATGAACCTAGCAGGGCCCAATTATTAGAAATCAGATTAATATAAATTCATCTTTCAGTTTCTTTTTATTTCTTCTCCTTTCTTTCTCAGCTGATGGGAAGTGTGAATGAATTGGCTCTAGAGCCAAATGACCTTATTTGCCCTTGAGATAGCTTACTGAGGATTTTAAAGTCAGATGGTGAGAAAAATTTACACTAATGTTTAAGAAGCCTCAGGAAAGCCTACAGAAGCCTGACTGTATGTATGAAAAAGGAAAGAGGAGGATAATTAGAAGTCATATACCAAAGTCTGGATGCAAAAGCAATAGTTACTATACTACCGAATGGCACTTTTCAACTGAAGCTCATAAAGAGCTCCGATATGGCACCAGGGCTGACACTGAATAGTACGCTCTGCCTTGAGGAGTCACGCTTATTTTCACCAAGTATCCACCAGGTGGGTGCAGAATGGGTTGCAAGCTGAAGGTTTTGGTTCCAGCAGCTGCAGTAGGGGTAAGTGAAACCAGATTTCATTGTAATCTTCGTACCTGTGGAGGTACTTTGAAACAAAATACGTCTCAATGTGAGTTAAGAGTGGCAAGATCTGATTAGGTGAAGAGTGGCAGAGCTGCTTCCTGATTAATCAAGCAGATAATGCTTCTTTGGCACATTGACTCATAAAAACGTTGAATGCGTAATTCATTTTAGCTGGACTCCTCTTGAGTGTGTATGTGAGCTGGTGCTTTATGGCAGTCCCAGATGCTTTCCTCAGTGTAGGCCTAATAGAGCTGTATATCCATTTTACGTTGAGGCATGGCAAGTGACTTAAAGGGGTGTGTTCTTAATATAGAAATAAATGTGAAGAAAAGGATAAAAAAATGTGTTTGGAAGGAGACAGAATATGCTGTCAAATGCTTTGTTGCATTGACGGGATTCTTAAAGTGTGCAAGGTTGGGTTTTCTTGGTTTGTTTTCAGTTTTGTTGTTTGGGATTTTGTGTATGCTTGCTATATAGTCTTAATTGACCCCTCTAGAAGAATGGAAGACTTCTTCATCCTGGTTCTGGATTCTTTCCAAGGTGGTGTGGCTTAAGCCCAGCTGGTAATTCAGACCCACACAGCCGCTCTCTCACTTCCTCCCACTCCCTTAGAAGCATCAAGGCTTAATAATACTCATTCTGACTATTTCATGTGACATTTATTGATAATAGCAAACAGCTAAGGCAAAGACAGCACATATATTAATCAGCCTAAAGCAACAATGTTTTTCTTGCAAACCATGTTGGCAAAGAGAATGTCTTCTGTAGCTTTTCTGCTGTGGTAAGCTGTGTCCACATCCTTGGAAAGGATATAAATGTTGTTCAAGAAAAAACAGGCATTTAATTAAAATGCTAAATTTCAGATTCTGACAGTTAGAAGAGGCCTTACCTCATGATCTTTTTCACTTTTGATCATTGCATTAATGAGTAATTTGTATGTTCTTCTCTGCTCTATGGTTTTGCTGGCTTCCAAAGTTGTCTTATGGTGTCTTTGTCCTTTTGTTTTTTTCTCAAACTCTGCTTTCTCATGTTTATATACTACTTATTAAATATTTATTAAACATATCAAAGGGAATGTTTTTGGAAGGTGCATAATGATAAGTTGCTGGATGCACAGGCTTCTCTTTGAGGTCACCTGAAGGGCTTGAGTGCTTGAAAACCTACCAGTTGTGGGTTTTTTTTAACCTTGCTGCATTCTTTGATTTAATAAGTAATGTTCTTTCTCTCAATGCTTTGCTCGAATTCAGACTTTCGTTGTAGTAGTTCTTTAACCTATAACAACACTGTGGACTTTAGCAATGCTAAAGACAACTTCAACATGTAGTAATAAAAAATTTCTGTATGTTTTCCATTTTCATGGTGTGCTGACAGAGAAGAATAATGAATAAACAGTTTGGGCTTATCAGTTGTTAGCATAGGTTTAAGTAAGTGTGTATACAACTGATCCACTTGTATCTTTAGATTTGTATAGTGATTAGCATAGATATGTTTGTGAGTTCAAAAAGGCCTGCATGCCACTATTGTACCTTTGTAAAGCCTTCTTGTTGTGTTTCATGGAAATTAATGGGCTAATATGTGTCATTCCTGCAATATGTTACCCGTGTTAGATTTCTTACCTGGGAAATAGGATTTATTCTTTTCCAGATGTTAGAAATTTTGATTCTTTCCTAAGATAATTTGTGCCTGTTTAGGAATGCAGTTAAAGAGAGAAAGATAATAAATCAGGTGAAATGACAGCAAGTAATTTTATACAACAGTAAGGAATTGGCAGAATTTCTTTGAAGTTGACTTTTAAACTATGAAAATGGTCTGATAGCGGAATCCAGTTAATGATAAGTTATCATTTCAGCCACAATGCTACTGCTATTGCTTAACTACTTCTTTTTTTTTTTTTTTACGATGTTTTACCTGAAAACTACTCAATAATGTGCATAAATATAGACAAATACCTTTGAATAAGGTGATGAAGCTTTTAGGACAGAAGTCCTTATGCTGGGACAATGTTTCACATTCATTATTACCGAACATGCATACAAGCAGATCAGCCAGCAGCAGAGATTTTGTCCAGATCTCACAGTAATGCACAATCGCATATCTGTCAATTTAGTCCAAGTATATCGAGGCAGCAAAAAAGTGTAAATCCTTGTTTATGTCAGTTTCTGGAGGACAGGAGATACATGCCACATAAATCTTCATGACAAAAAAATTAACCTGCCAAAATTGTTTGAACAAATTTGAATTCAGCGAGTTGTTTATGCTGTGTCCTTTCTTTTTCATTTGACCTCATTTTTCTGATCCAGTGCAGGATAGTTGAAAGTCACACTTAATATATCCTTGAACTATGACACAAGATGCTTCTCATGCAGATTTTAGCCAGTCCTTTTGGAGCTAGTCTTCTGTATGCCATACCAGGTAAGAGGATTACACCTCTAAAAGACACGTGCATAGCAAACACAGAACAGGAAGCCTTTTAGCCATATTTGAAGCTTCTAAGTTTACCATCAGGCTTAGGTAATTTTTTTCTTTTCCCCAGCCTTTACAAGTTAGTGTGGGAAGATCTGCCTCTTCCTTCCTTTTCCTTTTCTGAAACATTCACTAGTCTGCTTGTAGTAAAACTCTACCAGGCTTTATAGTACTAAATTTCCTGCCTTGCATAGTAAATTATGGTAACTTACAAAATAGCCAGGTTAAAAATATTTGATCTTAATACTGGTGAATAATGGAAAAATAATTATTTGGGGCAACCCAAAACCTAACTGTGTCTTCAGTATGCTGGTTAAGAAACAATCCAGTGCAAATGGAGAAATGGTGGAACCAATAGGTGCTGTTATTATCATTTGACTTGATTTTGAATTGGGATTTATAGCTTAACATGGTCTGTATTTTCACCATATAAAGTGGCTTTTGGAACTTGCCTCCTGTGCTTTACAGTGCTACTTCATTTTGGTGCAGTTCAGAGGTGGGAGAGGTGGTGTTAAACCTCAGTACTGCTACATCTTGACAAGAACTGAAAACATTATCCTGTGTTGCATAAATGTAAGAAAAATATTAACTTATTTTAAAAACCGTAATTTATTCCAGCCAGAGGAATCCCCAGTGAATAATTATGCAATAAAAAAACACTCTTTTTATCATAATACATCAACCCTTTGTCCAGTAACTTGTCAGATTAATTTAATTAAAACCCACAATCTTAAAAATATACTTGTCTGCAATTGAAAGTGTGTAATCCCTTGGGATGGAAGTGCTAGTTAAGGATGAGTTCAGCCCAACATAATTCTGCCACATTAGTGTGTATTACAGTATATTAATTTAGAGAACAAGTTCCATACATGAGTGATCATTAATGTTTATTATGATTACATTATAGCAATCTTTGCTTAGTCAGTAAACATTTACACTGAACCAAAAAAAAGGTATCGTGTGTCATTGCAGCCACTTATCCATGTTTGGATAATTTTGTCCTAATGATGCAGCAAGCATACATGGCTTTCTGTTAATTGGTTATACATTAGACACTTTATTTTTCCTTGTGCTTTCAGTGTGCCAGATGAACCAGTAGATGTAACAGGAAAATAACTCCACTGTTTCAGACAACAAAAGAGTATTCCAAAATGTCTTTGCTAGAATGGGTAGAAATAATCCCTTTACTTTAGTGCTTTCAGAACTGTACATGGCTGATACATGGAGATATTTATATGCAGTAGGGAAACAATCTTTATTTCACTCTGACATGCTTAATTCTTCCCATAAACAGACTTTTGACTCCTTCCAGAGGAGAAGGTATGGCAGGGTGCAGGGAAGAGACTGTGCTTACATATTTCATGGTTAATGAAATGACAGTGTCACTGATTCCGCAGTAGAGGAGGAAAACTAGAGGTGGCCAGTCTAATAGAACTTGTAGGTTCAAAGTATAACCTGTTCTGTTTACCTACTTACTCCTGTCCTGCAACAGAGTTCATCACAAGCACTGTAGAGACTTCAAGATTGGACATCGTATGTAACTGTGGGAAAATGTTTTATTAGGCAGCCTGCAGTCAAGAGTTAGCACTCAGAGGAAAGAATGGAATGGGTGGGGTTGGATTTATACCTCTCACAGGGGTTGTTCATGGCCGAGGACAATCTGTAAATGACATCCCGGACCACCCACTACACAGGCTCTGTGACAGGAAGGGTGTCATTGCACTGTACTAGGCAGTAGCACTGTACTTTTATATATTTTTATCACTCCAGCATCTGCACTATTTTAAATAAATATGTTCTAAATTTTGTTATACAAGAGTGTGTAAAGCCAACCAAAATGAATATTGTTTTCTCCTTAGGCTTTCTCTGAGGGGAAAAATAACTGTCCAACAACAGATTTCTCATTTCAGAAGTGCAGTACAGTGTTTACCATCCTCCCTGCTGAGAATTCACTTTTCTACACAGTGTAGCAAACACTGTTTTGTTTAGTTTATATACAGCAAAGGTTCACCTTAAATGAATGTGGTGCTCAGTTAAATGTTGCTCAGTTTATGGCATCAGAAAATGAAGTCTGATTCTTTATCAGAACAAGTACAACATAGCATGTAGGCGCTTCCTCCCTTCCCTTCAACATTAATAATTTTTTTGTTCTGACCAAAGGATAAAGAAAATGCTTCAAAATTAGATTTATCGTCTTTGATAACAGCACTTACTCTGTTAAGTTACTGGTCTCTCCTTTCTTTGCTACTATACATCCATGTGGAGGACATAGTTTGCTTTGTATTCGCACTGGTAACTCAGTGATGAAATCTGTTTACTAAGGTTGTTCAGCCATCAAGCTTCACCAAACATGAAAAATGAAAACTGTTCTTTAGAAAATCACAGTTCTAGTTGCCAGTATGATTTTGAATACTGAGGGAATACAAACACACGCATTTACTCATTCAGTCATGTTTCATTAGCAATAAGACAATAGAAAAAAGGAGAAAAGAGGAACTTGGTAGAGAGGTAGACAGGAAAGTAGTGTTGGGAGTGTGTTTGTGTAATTAAAGAATAATGCTTTAGTATTTGTTCAAAAGTAAATACTGGGGAAGGGAACAAACAAACAAAAAAAAAACCCAAACAAACCGACAAACAGACTTGGGCTTCTTTCCAAGTTAGGGCAATATGTGCCATCACGAAGTAAATGCTGTTGCCTATTTTCCAAGCACCAATTGGATGAGTAGTAGAAAATTGGTTTCAGAGAAATCAGTGCTGTTTGATCAGTGTGTTACTGGGTATTATATTGCACAGAGACTCACGATGGGGAAAGTGTCTTCCTTTCAGAGCTGTGTCTCAATTCATTGCAGGAATTAACCTCTTTGTGTACCGCTTCTCTAATAATTACAGCAAAAGAAGCTCAAAATTCCCCAAACTAATGCGGTACAGAAAGAATAAAGTTTTTCTTTAGGTTCTTTTTAAGGCCATATGCATTTAATTGTTATTTTTACTCTTCAGTTTTAACATAATATTTTTCATTGTAGGCTTAAAACTACAGAAGTTCATATGTTGTTTTTGGGACAGAGTATTAATGCTACAGCACAGGGTTATTTTGTATGGAGATGTGTGTTAACCATTATAAAATCTTTAATGTTTTCATTAAGTGTGAAAGAACAGTGTTGTTAGCTTCACGTTTAAGAACTCAAACCATGTTAAAATCAGGTAAATGCTGAACAGTTGCAGGAATATTTCTAGTATTTTGCTTTAAATTCTACCATGACTTTTTGTGTATTTAGTGATCTGGAAATCAATTTATGCAGATGCAATTAAGGGTAGCAATTATGCTTTTAAAGTGATTGAAATATCCTTACATAGTTGGATAATCTTTTGTAAACTTGTATTGAACTTTTCAAAATAGTTTTCTAATTGTAATTATTAATTTACTGATGTCCATCATAATCCTTCTATTAAAAAATAATAATTGGTTGAATAGTTTTCTCATTTGAAAATATTTTTTTTTTATGGAAAGTTTGATTAAAAATGTTTCGACATTGCAGAGGAAAGTGGCCAGCTCTAGGAATTTGTGTACATTTATCTTTACTGCACCAAAATCAATGGACTGTATTACGGTAGTGAAATCAATTTGGGATTAGAGCCCAAATGGAAAAATTAATAAAATCAAAGATGTTTAAATTTTCCCGAATTTCATTGTTCAGTAATACTTATCTGTATTGATGTGTGGAGGTAACGCTAGAATATTTGCTTTTCCAGGCTTCACAGTACTTTATTTTGAAAAGGGTATTTCAGTTCTGGCAGTCTTGGTGTCTACTTGCTATGCATGGTCCAGCTGATTTCTACCAACATATTGCCAACAAGGAATGGTAGGTCAAGAAAGAGTATAAAAATAAATTGTGTCAAATACCTGAAAGCAGCTGCTAATCATGAATACGGACTTTGGATTCGAGTAGACATTGTGTAGGAAATACACTGAGGAAAAATACTATTTAGTACAGGCAAACTATGGGAAGAAAACGGGGATATTTTGAATGTACTTTTCATGAGTATATTATGCACTCAGCTCATGTGTTGCTGTGTTTATAGATTCCATAGCAAAGTTTCTGCAGTATTATAAATAATAAAATAATCTTCTGAAACCACTTTACCTGGTTTTGTAGACATTACCCCTTAGCAAATACTGGGTTTACACAGAATTCACATGCTATCAAAATGTAAATTGCAGACTGATGTGACATGGTGAGCTGTGTCACATATTTTAAAAAGTAACAAAGAATATCAGTGGAAGGCAAGAACACTGGGGGGGCGGGGAGTGAGGGAAAGAGAAGCCACACCATTTAAATTTGAAGAAGAACATATCTGACAGCTGAGTGAACAAAAAGAATACACATCAAAGATCTCTGTGCCTGGACAAATGTTGGAAGGAATCCCTCGCCTTTGTTTGGACTATCCATAGATGCGAGCTCATTGTAGAGCAGTTCTGTGTGCATGACTGCCCTAATTTTCAATGAAGTAATGCTCTTTTAGGGATGTCAGTAAATAATAACCTTGCCTGTGGAGGGATATAGACTATGGAATTTTGTAAAATACTTCCAAATATCTATCATTAATAAAACACTTGTAGTTCACCTCTTTTGGAGCTTTTTTTTTTTTTTTCACTGTCTTTTTGGTGGTGTAAGGTGGGAGAAGGCACTAAATCTGACAGTTTACTAGAAACAGTGATACGTGGCATGGAACACTATTAAGGAGATTATGTTATCTCCTAGGAACAGAGAATGCTGAGGTCAACAGGAAATCAATTTCTGAGGGTGCTACAATAAATTTGTCTTGTAACTGAAAACTTTCTAATTGCAGCCCCAAGGGAACCATAAGCTGAAAACCAGGCAGATGGTTTCTTCCCCGTTTCCCTCATTCTTTGATTCCACGTAAATTATTTCTATCTTCCTAGTAACTTTGTGTGTTAAATGTTTGCAAATGTTTTAACACTAACGTAGTTGCTCTCACTTGTACAGTAACTTTGTTGTATGGAAGCCAGATGTTTTTCAGCAGGTTTTCAGAGAGATTTAAATCTCTTTAGATTGAGCCACTATTTCTAACTATAGTGGTAGCAATTAGTGTGAAGGAGAAATTGGTTTTCATTCCATGTTATGCAGCAGGACTCATCTTTTTTCTTTCTATTTTTCTTTAGCTGGGAACTCAAGGAGATGGCTTTTTTCCCTATTGCATCAATTCATTGAGACTTTCGCTGCTCACATCATCTGAAAAGCATTCCAGTGTCAAAGATATAGCCTAATTTTTATGACTTCTGATTTTATTTATGATTTATAGTTAAAATTCAATGGCATGGGAAGTCCTGGTGTAAATAGGTACTTTTAGAAGGAAGGTAGAACCTAATTTCCTTGTAAGATCTTTGGGAAATACTTGGTTGGGGTGAAGATTGTGAGGATCAAATGTACTGAACATTGGCTTTCTTTGCTCTGAGTTTGGCTGAATGCAGGTAGTAGCCTATGAAAAATAAACTGAAAAATGTAACATAAAAGTAGGACGCAAAGAGGTTATTGTGGTCAAGTTCCATCTTGAGCATAGAGCATAGCACAGCTTGAAATGCTCAGTGGGGTTGGAGGCTAAGGGCATGAGTTCAAGTGGGAGATGTAGGTTGAATTTGGACATATGTTCCCCCTGGCAGGGGGATTGGAATTGGGTGATCTTTAAGGTGCCTTCCAACCTAGAACTATTCTTTGATTTCTACAAAATGTAAACATTTTGTTTAGGAAAAAACAGGAGCAAATTGTTCAGATAAGACAGAAATAGCTTTTTTGGGGGGGTGTTTTTTTTTTTTTTTTGGTGTTTTTTTTTTGTTTTGTTTTGCAGCTAACCTTGCTTCAAAAGCATTTTAAAATGTTATTTATTTGAAGTAGATACTTTTATTTATTTGAAGAAGTGTCAATATGTCAGTTACAAATTCACCTACAATACCTCTCACAACTTAATGGCAAAAATACCCCATGCACTATCATGTTAGTTGCCAGTTGTTAATTTTGGAAATGTCTAAATACCACTCATAATAATAATTATGGAATAACAATCACTAAGTTGGAGCTTTTTGCATCATAATTTAAAAACAACAATGGAATTCTCAGTTTGAATGCCTTGTAAAATTAATATGAACCGAAATGCATATTTAATATATAATAATAATTTTTAACAGTTGGACTTGATGATTGTAAAAGTCTTTTCCAGCCTAGTTGGTTTTAATTTTATATCTGGCCCTGAATTGCTTTCACTTTTTTAAGCAAATTGTTGCTTAGAGAGAAATTGCATAATTTTCTCTTTTGAACTTATCAGGACTTTTCCTTCTGTGTGTGCTTTCAACTTAAGAGTTTCCTGTAAAAGGATATAATATTTTCAACAGGAAACAAGTAAGATTGTTATAAAACAGTTGGTGTTTGAAGATTTTCAAAGTGGTAGAGCCATGTTCATATTTTATATGCAATGCAGCAAGTTATGGAAATGCACAGTTGCCTTTGGTTATAATTACTATGAGTATCAGGTCTGTGAGAATTTGTGGAAAACTTTCATTAGCCATCACAAGCTCTTTTAAATAGTGTAATGGTTAGTGGGTGCTTATTTTACTGTAGTACTTGGGTGTTGTAATTATATACTAGGATGCAAATTTGTTTTGCCTGCATAAACAGATACCCAAAGGATAGACTGCATTAGCTTGTTAGAGCTTGACTCCACTCACACAGTACCTGTGATTGCTCTAATGACAAATACCTCCTCAGGAAAATAGGTAAATGTATGCTTATAATTAGACAGATATTTACTTGCTTTGTCAATGCACATTTTCTTTCTAAAAAACTACTTATTGATCCTTTTTCTGGGAAAAAAATGGTATCTAACTTTCAGGCTTGTGGGTCTAGAATAAACCTAGTTAAGCTTCGGGATGTGCGGTGTGGGCATCAGCAAGCAAGCAAACTAACTGGTCTTTTTTTGGTCCAAAATATTTTTCCAGTTTCAGGGATTTGAAGGAGAGTTAAAAAAATCTAATCTCTTGGCAGAAGAGAGTAACATGCTCGTGTCTGCCTTTTTGACAATCAAACCATGAATTTACTGTTTTCTTTTTATTTAATGCATTTAGGTGAAAAAAAAACTGGTATGAAGTAGGAGTGTTAAATTAACAGGAAAGTCATAAAAGCTCTATTTCTTTCTTACCTCCACATCTGAGCCTGGGTTTTTAATTTCAGGAAAGCACTCATTTTGCTTTTTGGAGCAGCTGCTTGGGGAAACAGATCTCCTGAATTGTATTCTTCGCTTCTGATACTCACTTTGAGTGTGTTACTTAGTATTCTGCTTACAAAGCACTCCACAGAGTGTTTGACAAAAAGCAGTGATTACGCGCAGAAACTGATGTGTTTTTCAGGTTTTTTTTATGTGTTAATGCTCACTTGCAATTTTCATGAAGTGCTTTCTTGTGAGATGTGAGGTATAGAATATTTCCTGTGATAAAACTTACAACTGCTGCAGAGTAAGTGACTTTGGTGTGAGGATATGGAGTATATGTATCTTCCTGATCAGAGAAAACTAAGAAATAATTGTGATTTAGTTTTTTTCTGGAATTAACTTGCAATTTTGACTTTTATGATTAAAAATGTGTAATATGTAAGTATACACTCTAAAATAAAAATAGGTAAATTTTTTGAGTTGTTGTCATGCATAGCTTTTCTTTCTTTGGACCACTGTTTCAAAATACTTTTATAATATTCTATGTTGTAAGAAAATGGTTGCCAGATGCTGATGAGCTGGTTCATCAAGGATAATTGAACAGTAAGATTTCTGGGGCATTTTTTTTTTTTTCTTTTTATATCTGTAAAGTGGATAAAATGTGCCATGTTGTGATGATAGCTGCTTTTGTTTGTTTTTGTAGAGTTGACCCAAGGACCTTTTCATCCTGCAAGAATAAGTTAGCAAGATCTGCAGAGTCTTTTTCCTAAGGGGAGACATGTCTGAGATTGACTATGAGAAGTTAGCTGAAATAGGTAAATATTTTTTTATTATACTTCAAATGGCATCTATGTAGAGTTGCAGGTGATTTAATAGAGGATATTCAGTAAGTGAGGGGCTTCATCTATATTTTGTAATACTTCTTGGAGCAATCTAAAATGAGTTACAGCCACTGTACTGATGTGTATCCTACTAAAGTCATTAGGGTTGAAGGTTAGTTTAATACATTCAGCTTTTATGAATTATTGGTAGATGTTCCTACTGCAATTCTAGGCTATTGGAATATCACCATCATCGCATATTGTGGCACAAATGGGAGTCATTACTCTAAACAGACAAGTGTTGAATGAGCATAGAGATTGCTGTACTGCATGTTATTTCCGAAGTTGTTACTTGAGCTGAGCAATATGACTATGGCATTAGCAGCCTCGTAATTTTGAAAGATCAGCATACCTTTTTTTCCTGTGAATTTTTGAGGAATCCAGGCTGAACCCCAGAGCAAGAATCTTCCAGATCTTACCTCCCTCTTCTTCCTCCCCCCAAGATCCCCTTTTCTTTCTTGCCTTAGCTTTGATTTCTCCACGTCGTGACTTTCAGGAGCAGCTGGCTGGTCTTTTAGCTCCTAGGGCCTGATTCAAAATCCATTGAAAGCAATTTTCCCCTTGGTCTTAGCAAACTCTGGATCAGGCTCCTCATGTTGTCTCCCAACCTGGGCTCAGCAGCAATAACTGTAACTAGTAACGATGATACTCTGCTACAGCTCATGGAGCAGGGCAATAAACTCCTCTATCATGTACAGGAGAAAAATAGAGCAGAGGACTCCATCAGTTTGGAACAATGAATCTTCTTTTTTTATTTGTGCTTATTACAAAACATCTCTTGAGGTCCAGTCTTCTCGTACACACATTAAGAAAAAAGAAAGGCAGGGGGTTGGAGAAAGGAGGTGTGAGAAAAAGAATATACAAAGAATTATCTTACTAGATTAGAGTTAACTAGCTTTTCGATAGATATGATTGTTGTTGAGACTTCTTTAGCCTCTTTGAATAAGTACAGTACGTATGAGGGCATGCATATTTACTTTTCTTTTCTAGTTCTTTGACATCTCAAAAAGCGTATTATCTATACTTTGTTACAAATCCTTCTCCCTGCTTTTTGGAAACATGGCTTTTTTTTTTATGCTTAGTACAAAATAATGGGATATAGCCTTAGAGGGCAGGGGAGCCCAAGACTGCTGGTTGATATTCAAGGATCACCTGCTGCAAGCTCAGG
>JASSUY010005742.1:5489-20885 GCA_032466535.1 Forpus xanthops | reverse complement strand
CCTTCCCATTTCCCCGGGACTGGGGAAGAAAGAGGGGGGAGAGAGCAGAACTGTTTGAGGGGCCTCAAACCACGACACCATGCTATAAAGGAGCTAATTGTATACTAGTTATGATCTTACAGATAATATTAATTCATGTAAAACTACAAATGTCCCCTAACAGTCTTGCTTTAATTTTTTATTCTTTGAAATTATAGGTATTATGAAGCAGAAAATTCAGTTCTCAAAATTTTGCATTCATATATTTACAAAAGGCCTTATATTTTTTTTCAACAAACAAGTGCATATAATCCTATTCAATACTTGAATGACCCTTACATAAAATCCTATATTTCATCTTTGTTGAAGTCTAAGAACATCTCAATAGCATAGAAAATAGTAATTGAGAAACAGCTTATGACCTGCTTTTATCTTCACTTAATATTCTTCTTTCTTTGTGAAAGGCTGGCTTTCTCCTATGATTTTATGCTCAGAAAGAAGGCTCAAAAGTTTCAACATAAGACAATAGACAGTCAGTACAGGCTGAAGTTGAAGTTCACATTGGAAATGTTAAATTAATTACTATAGTGAAAATAGCAATTATGTAGAAAACAGTATCACAACCAGTGTTGTAAGCTTGCAGAAACCTGCACTGCATGCTCAAAAAGTCAGTGTACCTATACTAGTTAAATATTTTTTAAGTTTTCCAGGTGACTTAGCATCTTCTTCAAAGACTGAAGCTGATTTTCATAGACATAAAGAGATATTTTGCTGTGAAATGTATTCAGATTTTTAACGTGGCAATGGTACATTTAACCTGGAGCAAATATGTGAAAATGTCATCCAGGACCAAATTTGGCAATTACTTTCCAAGCAGAACAAAATGCAGGTTTTGCATGTGAGCTTTGTGAAAGCCATAAATTATAGTTCTTTACAGCCTTCCAGAGTGAGCTAAAGAAACAAATTTACGAAGTGAAAAACTATTCAAAAGCATGATAAAATTGTCTTATCCAAAATGGTAGATATTTTTAGCATTTTTTATCTGCTAATAATTTTCTGATAAAATTATAGGGATTAATAAATGAATGTTGCAATAATCCATGGAAATGAAGAAAAATTTTGAGCAAAGTTGCTGTTTATATAGCTCCCGATTAGTCACTTGTCCAGAAAGGTGCCTAGAGTTCTGACAAGTAGCACTGAACTTGGAATTTCCAGAAATTATGAATGTGCATTTCTCCTCCATTTTTATCATTAAAGAAACTGGATCCTGCACAAGAAGATGTCAGCTCTACTGGAATTGATGAAGTTATTTCTCTCCAAGCTGACTAATTAGAATTATAGTTAGATCTTACATGGGTTCATCGAGGTGCTGGAGCACATGGAGAAAACGGCAACAAAGTTAATGAAAGGTCTGGAGCACAAGCCTTGTGGGGAATGACTGAGGGAACTGGTGCTGTTTAGTCTGGAGAAGAGGAGGCTCAGAAAGGACCTTATCACACTCTACAGCTACCTGAAAGGAGGTTGTAGTGAAGTGGGGTCAGTCCCTTATTCCAAGTAGCAAGCAATAGGACAAGAAGTAACAGCATCAAGCTGAGCCAGAAGAGGTTTATATTGGACATTAGGAAAAATTTCCTCACCAAGAGGGTAATCAGGTATTGGAGCAGGCTTCCCAGGGAACTGGTGGAATCACTGTCCCTGGAAGCGTTCAAAATCCATATAGATGAGGTCCTCAGTGACATGGTTTAGTAGTGGTCTTGACAGTCTTGGGGTAATGGTTAGACTTGATGATCTTAAAGGTCTTTTCCAACCTAGTTGATTGCATGATTCCACAATTCACCTTCTAGAGATGCATCTGTTCTTCTACTGGCTCCAACGAGAGATTAGGGAGACTGTGAGGCCTCATTTTTTTTTTATTATGGACTATTTCTTTTAGTAGTAACCAGGAATAATTTTTTTTTTAATTTCCATACTGTACTCTTGAAATTATGTCCTCTGGCATGTCAAAACATCTTTTCTGAAGTTTGGGTCCCAAACAAAAAATGAGTTTGAAAGTAATTAAGCTGACCACCAGAGATGATGCACAGAGATGATGCACAGGTCTATTGAATATCCAGGATCAATCAGATTGATGGGAAGTGATCCTCAAATTTTCCAGGGCCTGCTTTTTTGTTCACATATAGAAGTAGCCAGACTTCATACAATTCATACCATCAAATTTAAGTTTATTCTTTACTTATATTATAGTTCAGTTCCATATCTATTGATGCTTATTTTCAGGTTTATGGATTTCACCTCTGTAACTATGTGTTGTAGCATTTAGAGTAATGGAAAATGCTAAATTCAGTTGTGTAATGGAAAGTCAAAGTAATTTTCTCACAGCAGTATAAGTTAATTTAGCTATCAATCAGCTGTAAGATAAAACAACTGTTGCTCAAAAGATGTCATTGTTTCTAGATTTCCACATTTACAGGACTGTATGCTGTTGTACAGACTGAAGAATAAGGGTCCAAGCACTCACCAAGGTGTCATTTATTTTTACTGTAAGCACTCCTTTGCCATGTGGTAGTTCTAGATGTACTGTACAGGTCTTGACAATTTTAAAGCATGTTGTCATTTCTTCTCTGTTATTTTCTTATTTTTCTCACAGCTGAAGCACATAATACATCTGGAATGTGTCCTAACATCAGTGCATGGGACTGTAGGGTAGAAGCTTTACATGCAGAGAGTTCAACTGTGCAAACAGTCATTCCTTTTTATTATTTGTTGTTTTTTTTTTTTTTTTTAATGAAAAGGCTAACCAATATTAAGTATCCAATGCTCATGGCAAATATATAATTCAGCATTACTCTACCTACTTAAAACTACTGCATATATTTGTAGTATTTCAAATTCTACCTCTGCCTGTGTCCCATGGAAGAACAGATTTTCTTTTAATCCCAGGGGACTGTATGGCCTTAAGAAACCATTACTGGTGAATAACAACTTTTTTGTAAGCCTACTAACTTATGAACAGAGTTACATATATTCTTAATAGAGCTCTTTTTAGTAATCACATACACCCCCAGAAATTTCTGTTTATAATCCTACATTTCTTAAGAATCCATTACGAGGACTGTGCCCTCCCCTCCCCAAACAAAAATAATTAAACAAAACCTCAAACAATACAAAAGAAATCCCCCACCCCAAAACCAAAAAACAAACCCTGACACCCAGCCCTGGCAGTACTGATTGGCTGCTGCTGACCTGAAATGACCAAATCCCACGCTTGGATGTTTGTATAAGGGCCCTGAGTGCACCATCCCCTCTGAAAGTTCTGCTTGTTAAAGTGATCCCCTTCTGCTGGGGATGTGGTGGAAGATGCCCCCATAACCCTGTCTTGTTTCTTGGCTGGGGGTGATGAGGCTCTTACCTGCTGGCTGCCTAAGTTTATTAAGAGAAACTGTCTCTTAAAAAAAAAGTTAACAATAACATGTTATTCAGGTTTCTTGATGATAGTCCTGAGCTAAAGACAAAAAAATTCACAAGAAGGTATATTGAAATGAGTTTTCAAATGGTGAATATTGACATTCTATATGATTTGATATTCCCTGTGCTTTGAAAGTAAGCAAGGGCATATTATTTCTGTACTTCCTGCGTGAATATTTTTTCATCCACAAAATTATCTGTTTCTGTGTTCCAAGGCAGTAGATGGACCACATCAGATACTGAAGCAAATGTCCTGACATCTGAATTAGTTGCTTGATATCGCTAAGAATGTAGCACACAGTAACATGACAGCAGTTGTTTTTAGATACCTCATATTTTGATGCTATCAATGACACTTTACATCTGCAGCTTCCCATTTTAAATTCTGAAATTTAATCTCAAAGAAAGCTTCATTCAAGTATCGAGTTTTTAGATAAACAATGTGCAGTCTTTTCCCTGAAGTTCAATGCAATGCAATTTCATTTCCATGTATTTGTGCTTAGCCAGTGTATTCCATTAACGCATTTTCAGAAACATAGATCAGAATATCTCTTGCTATACCGTGCACATATTCCTTAATAGGATATAGGCATGTGTCTCTGAGGATATTCTGTTTAGTTTTGTTTGCGCTTTTTTATCAGTATGTTCTGACTTTTTTCTGGGCAAGCCTGCTACAAAACTCTTTGAACACTGATATCTGTAACACTGGAGTCTTGGCAGCTGTCCCACACTACTGCATATTTTTTAGGACCAGGGTGCTGGTTCAACAATGTCTGCCCAATGAAAGGCATAAATGAAATACAGTAACACCAGAAGTCTTTGATACTCTTTACTTTTCAGCATCATAAGCTGTGATAATATTCTAACTTGGAACTCTGAATTCACAATTTTGTTAATTTTTAGGTCATAAAATGTAACTTTGATGGAAAGATGGGGTCTTTTTTTTTTTTCAAATTTTTAGTTGCCTTTAGTGAAACTCATTCTTACTGCTGTTCTTGCAGATGCTGAACCTCGAGTATATTTAAAACTTCTTTTGAGTACAAACAATAATGAAGAATAGTGAATAAAATCCTCTTCCAGCTACATCAACTTTTCTATGCATTCTTCTCTAAAGTGATGTTTTGTATTCAAAATACATTAAAAACTAAGAGCTGAAAGCATATTAAAAAGCATTTTCAAAATGCTTCCACTTTTCACCTGTAATTGAGTCAATATTAACAACCAGCTATGAACCAATTTGGCTTATTGCTCTCCTTATCCTCACATCTTAATTATTGATTAACACTGCTACTGACAGTAAAAGGTTCCCTATGAAATGTAATTACTCTATTGCAACACTATGATATGACTGTCTCCAAAATTATCAATGCCACAAGATTTCTTTATAATTAATATAATACGTGGAAACATGAAGCTGGACAAGCAGGCTAGTATGTGGAGCCTAATACATTCATATGTATTAAAGGATCATCTGTAATAGACCAGGGAATTAAACACCATGATATGGTGCATTCCCACAGAAAATGAACTCAGTAATGAAATGGATGTTTCATGTCTTTAACACCTGTTTGCCTTCCTCCATTATCTATATATCCCTCGAAAAGATCATCTGTCTTTGATTAAAATTCACTATTACTGAGAAATTACAAAATTAATGGGGTTTTCTGTGCTAGGAATACTCTACCAGTACATTACATTAAGACAATCAAAGCATGATGAAAATACATTAATATGTACATAACGTTTATTATAGAATCATAGAATCATAGAATAGTCAGGGTTGGAAAGGACCTAAAGATCATTTAGTTCCAGCCCCCTTGCCAGGGGCAGGGATACCTCTCACTAAACCATGCCACCCAAGCCTCTGTCCAGCCTGGCCTTGAACACTGCCAGCGATGGAGCATTCATAATTTCCCTTGGCAACCCATTCCAGTGCCTCACCACCCTTACACTAAAGAATTTCTTCCTTAGGTCCAATCTAAACTGTCCTTGTTTAAGTTTGAACCCGTTACCCCTTGTCCTCTCACTACAGTCCCTCATAAAGAGACCCTCCCTAGCATCCTCATAGGCCCCCTTCAGATACTGGAAGGCTGCTATGAGGTCTCCATGCAGCCTTCTCTTCTCCAGGCTCAACAGCCCCAAATCTCTCATTCTATCTTCATAGGGGAGGTGCTCCAGTCCCCTCATCATCCTCGTGGCCCTCCTTTGGACTTGTTCCAGGACACCAGAACTGCACACAATACTCCAAGTGAGGTCTCATGAGAGCAGAGTAGAGGGGCAGGATCACCTACTTCTGCCAGCTGGTCTTGTGCCTTTTCTTGCAGCCCAGGATACAGTTGGCTTTCTGTGCTGCAAGAGCACACTGCCGGCTCATGTTCATTTTCTCATCAACCAACACCCCCAAGTCCTTCTCCTCAGGGCTGCTCTGAATCTCATCTCCACCCAATCTGTAGCTGTGCTGGGGATTGCACCAACCCAGGTGGAGGACCTTGCACTTGGCATGGTTAAACTTCACGAGGTTGGCATCAGCACACCTCAGAAGCATGTCAAGGTCCCTCTGGATGGCATTCCTTCCCTCCAACGTATCAACTGAACCACACAGTTTGACGTCATCAGCAAACCTGCTGAGGGCACACTCAATCCCACTGTCCATGTCAATGACAAAGATGTTGAACAAGACCGGTCCCAACACCGACTCCTGAGGGATAACACTCGTCTCCAGCTGGACATTGAGCCATTGAGCACAACTCTTTGTGTGCGGCCATCCATCCAGTTCTTTATCCACAGAGTGGTCCACCTATCAAATTGATGACTCTCCAACTTAGAGACAAGGATATCATGTGAGACAGTGTCAAATGCTTTGCACAAGTTCAGGTAGATGACATCAACTGCTCTACCCCTGTCCATCAGTTCCATATCTCTGTCATAGAAGGCCAGCAGATTAGTCAGGCAGCATTTCTCCCTAGAGAAGCCATGCTGGCTGTCACCATGCACCTTGTTTTTTTTCATGTGCCTCAGCATGCCTTCCAGGACAATCCGCTCCAAGATTTTTCCTGGCACAGAGGTGAGACTGACTGGTCTGTAGTTCCCCCCTCATCCTTTTTCCCCTTCTTGAAAATGGGGGTCATATATCATAAATTATTTATTTGATATGCTATTATAATAGATCATAGAATGTGGCAATTTGGATAGAGATCTACTTTTAGTCTTGAAGAATATTGTCTCCTATATGTTGTAGAGACATGACACAAAATCTACATCATTTTAACAAGATTGAGTGAATACTGTTTAAGAGTCAGAATGCTCTGGACACTCCTGAAAATTTTTTCAGTGACTGTTGTTTAAGCTTTCTCTCTCTGCAACGGCCTCTCAGAAGCATCAGCTTGTAAGTCACAGCAGGCAGTCCAGTTTCTTCTCTGTCAACTGGGTAACTATGTACAAAATCTAATTACTTATGTTGTACGTGGGTATCTTTACTAGTGAATCAGTTTGCTTTGTCTGCATCACTATATTTTAGTCATCAGCCTAAATAACTTTCTGCTGTATTATTTGTATCATACTGACTTTAAACAAGGTACTGGGAAAATACGGAGTAAAGACCAGTTCACACCCCAGTAAGAAATCCAAGTTTAACAAGCGACAGACATAGACCTTGGCTTGGCCTGAGTCAGTTATGAAGCCCAGAAGATAGGTTGGAAAGTGCCTAAGGCAGACTAGACCAAAAGGAAATCTAGCCTGTGGCTGTGAACAGCACATTTAGTAAGCAGTGAGAAGGAAGGGTGATAAAAAGGTAGCTGGAGAGAGCTTGTTTTGTCAAGGACTTTTTGTAGTCAGTGATATTAAGGTGTGTTTGTATGGTAACGTTAGGAGAGGAAGAGTAAATTAGGAAATGAGTAAGCCTGTGTATAAGCATGAGAGGCATGCAGTCACTGGGCAGGATGAGATGCCATGGAATGTACGGCTTTCATGATGGCAAATGCTGTTGCAAGGGAGCTATTAGAGGACAGGCAAGGTCTTTTTTTTTTGTTCATTTTCCCACCTATAAAACATATTTTTACTGCTTGCTTATTTATATTGATTTTGATAACTCTCTTTTCTTTACAAAAGTAATCAGTAAACACAATTAGAAATGGTTGAGGGAGAGTAAATGAAGTATTTGTTTTGATCAGAAAATTGTTTTACCCCTTCCTTAGGGCAGTTATTATTTTTCAACTTGTGCATCTTCTGGTTTGTGTCTTCCTTAACATCTGGAAATCACTTAATACATGAACTTCATTTTTCTGTAGTTCTACCGTTACTAGACTAACTAGCACTTTTAGTTTTAAGGATCAGTTGACCACTAATGTTTTAATGTGTCAATATTTCAGTTTTGAAAGACATAGAGGCAGTTGTCAGCAAAGAAGGAAGTCAGCAAAGAATTATGAGTCCTGACCAAGGGTATTAAATTGAGGTTTATCATACCTGCTCTGTAGTCACTCCCACAGATCTTGTCCTTTTCATTCTCTCAGTGTATTTCCCCAAACTTAAATGCTCTTTCTTTTTTAAATGTGTATGCCTTTTAATCTCAAGAGGGTTTTCCCTGTCACCTCTTAATTTACTCTCTACGCACTTCTGTTTTGAACTATTTTTGCTGAAATAATGTTTCTTTAACATTTGCAAGTTGACAGGTTTTGTAAGATGTTTTCTTGGGGTATTACAGTCTTACTTGTAATTTGACCATTATCATTCTCAATTCTTGTAACCCCCACAGAGGATCATTATTAATATTATCAGGTCTCCAGATTGCGCATTTTTATGTAGTTTTCTTGATTTCAAATTGTACTGATTAAGCTTTCTTCACGGCACTATTTCTGTCACAAAAGATTTCCAGCTTTTCAGTGAGTGTTGTTGGATCTGAGGTAGGAGTCTGGGATTTATGTGCATGGAGATACTGCAACAAATTCAATATTTTTTTTTCTTTTTGTTTATTTTTTTCTTTTTAGGAAGAGGGAAGGGAGAGAGGCTTTGCTTAGACATTTCTTCTTGTGATAATGGGCACTATGAATGTTATAAAATCAACTCAAACACCAAAAGAGTCTCCTGGTTTCACCAGTAAGCCAATAATGCAGCTGCTGTATCCTTAGTGCTGCATCAACTTACAACCACCAGGCAGATGAGGAACACAGAACTCTTGGCAATATGGTTCCTCTTTGCTCTTTCTTCTGGCTGTGCTATTATACAAAGACTCATCCAGAGGAAAGCTATATGTATCTGTCCTTGGAGGGAGGTGTATGGAATTCAATAGGAGGAGCTGCTGAAAACAGAAAAAAAATTCTATGGATGGAAAACTGAAGTGTATAAAAGGGTATCATTAAAGGGCTTTGGGTAGCCGTTTTCCCAACTCACACGGTGTTACAGATCCAAACTTCTACCCAGTGAGCATTCCCACATAGCAAAGTAGGTGAATAAAGACATCTTTGAATTTCTGCAGGTGCTCCAGGTACCCAGTTCCCTGCCAGCCTGCATCACCATAACCAATTACTAAAGAATCCTGTGTGATTTAAAAGCTGTGCAATGCTTGTAATGTGGCATACGCAGCCCATACATTGATAATCTGCCCAAGCTACTAGCTGACCAACTGTGTTTGTCATGCTCTGATAAGCAAGGATTTTTGTGTCAAACCAGGACAGCAAAGAAAATGTTTGGGTCACATAAACCACATGGATCACCTCTTACACTGCCTTAATTCATCCTCTCAGGTAACACGAAAAAGCTGCGTACATTCCATGGAGCTGCTTGATGCAATAAATTTTAAAACAAAAAAGTACTTTGTTGGTCAGATTTTTTGAGGTTTCATATGTTTCTTAAGAACAAAATTATCCTTCAGTACTTAAAATAGATATTAGTCTTATTTACCAGAAATTAAATTTATTGCAATGTTTGCCTGGGTTTGTGCCTATATTGAAATAAAGTGCAAAAATTAATCAGAGCTGTTATAAGCTTTTTTCAAATATCACTTTCAGGTCTTACAAATGAAAAATGTCTTTTCTATGAAGGTGCATTTTTCTTTCCTTCAGAAAAGGTCTATTTTGAGAATGGTTTCTGTAAAAATTATCATTTTAATTTTGCTATTAAAATAGTTGCAATGATAAACATTCAACAATCAATAGTAATTAAGTTATTTGATTAATAATATTTAGTGCTTTCTAGCAGTATAGCTACTTGTGCTGAAAATAATAATATTCAAAGTACATATGTAATTGATCATGCACTTGTTGAGTAGCTCGTTCTTGGCTATTTTCCTTCCCTATTGCTGATAGGAATCTTCAGAAGGATGATTAATGTGTTCTAGGATAACATTCTAAAGCCACAAGATTTGCAGCTGCACACTTGCCAAAAGAGAGAAAAGACTTCTGCTCTGCAGTGCATGTAATCAAGCATCCAGCTGTTGAAAACATTATAAAATAATGAAGCATAATTGGAGAACTTTCAAGCAGACTTTTTGCTCCGTCTCATAGCAGCTGGTACAACTGGAAAAGCCTAGTAAACAAAAAGTGGCATTGCTTCTTCTAGACATGAGTTAACAAGAAATTGATATATGCATACCCATAAGAAAATGGCAAGTCAACACAGTGGCTGAAGGAAATATAAGCGGGGAAATGATAATCAGAACTATTGACTGTGAATAAACCACCAGAAGCAGAAGTAGGCAATGGAAGAAGTAATTTCCAATGACATTACCTGCCAATAAATAGGTTACCAACAGTAATCCTTCCAAAGAAAAATGGGGCATTTACTTGGATGCACAGCAAGTAATGGGAAATGAAGTACAGCTCCAAAATGCTCCCTTTTAAAAAAACTCTTCATACTTTTACAAGAGGCAATGATAGCCTAGATTTATACCATTGCTGGAGAAAATCAGTATCTCCAAAGAAGTCCCCATGCAAGTGTTCATATTTATTTTGTGAGAATCTAAGCTAAAGGAAGGTAACTGAAATTCAAAGAGAAAATCCATAGTCATAGGCATAGTGCCATAAATACCAAATGCACAGGGATATAGCTTCTCTATTAACCTAGGACTCTATGTAACTAAGAAAGTGCTGGCATATGGAAAACAGGCAACTGTAAACCTTTCACTTGTGCAGTATACAAATGATACATGTTCTGAGTAGGCCAAAGGATGTTATGGAATGGATCAGCTGTGTCAATGAATCTATTTCAGGTAATTGCATCGTATAAAACGTTACGTAACGCATATAATCACTTGTTCCTAAAATGAGCGCACTGCAGATTCAAGCTATTTATATTTTTTCCACAATGCTTCAGTTAGAAAGCTGTACCAGCACTTCACTTTTGCAGAACTTAGAAGAAAACCTTTCATTTAACTATGTATTTATTAATGGGTACTATACTTACAAGCATTGTACCAATGGGAATTTTTCCATGTGAACTCAAATCATACAAAATGCTACATGAGTCCATGCAGTTTGGATTGATAATTATTGCTTGTCCTAATATCAGAAAGGATTGTGAACTAGCTTGTTACATACAGAAAAAACAAGAGCACAGGAGATCATCTTCACATCCAAAACCTAGGGAAAATAATATGTATGATAGTTTCAAATATATTTCACTATATCTTGATTTGTCTTGATTTGATGTGATTGCAATGTCTTTGTTTTTATCTATATTGCTCAATCACTCATCTATGTTTCAGTAGCATGACACCACCTTTCTTCATAAAACAAGATTTCTAGAATGTAGCAGTGCTGTTGCCTTTGTTAAATGCAAAATCTGGGGTTAGTAGATATCTAATCTTCCTTGGTGCTTGGAAGCACTGATTTAGCTTTACAGTCTGACAGATTGCTGACAGAGAACTAACCGGTTTTTACAATTCTTTAACTCTTTCTGTTTAATTCCTGACAGCCATGGAAGTAAGAATGGGATTTATTAATTTATTAGCATTTCTGCCTACTAGCCTCCTTTAGACTTCTCCAAATCTCTCTAAAGCAGTTTAGCAGTTTTATAAATTGTGCTCTGCAAGGCAAACTTTTAGCAGAAGACCTTATTTGCTTTCTTTAAATTCTTCTGACTTTCTTAACCTGCTCCTTCTGTGACAGAGAGAATAGGTACATTGTTTCATAATAGACAATTAGTTTCAACTTGCATTTAATATTCTTGTGCTCTTCCATAGACTCTTACTCCTGGTGCAGCAGTGCCTCTTTCTATCATAACAAGGATAGATGAATGCAGCATGTTTTTGAATCTGAAATATCCACGGCAGTAATACTCAAATGATTATACTTAAGGCAATGCTTCACATCGCGTAACTGTTTTAAAACAAATGTTGCACATTCTAAGTGCAGAGGCCTTGAAAAGGGATAAAATATGGCATTTCTGTCATATTTGAAAGGATATCATCAATCTTGCTTAACTTTGAAGCACATGCTTTTGTAAGGAGCTTAATACATAACCTTTGTCAGTTAGGATTTGTATGTGAGAGTAGGCACTTGGTAGCTAACATAGCAAATCACAGACGCAGGATGAAACTAAATGGCTGGGAAACTGGTAACTGAAAAACATTTTGTTAAGGACCTGATTTTATTATCTCATTATTTTTTTCCCACTATTTTTCTCAAGCTTTATTTATTTATTTATTATTTTGAGGAGTTACCCTAATCCTAGTAATTTTGTTTTTAGAAATGCAGTTTATATGTAGAGTGACACCTGTGCATAAAAATAGCTAAGGAGTAACTGAGATGTTGTTGACTTTGACTGCTGCTAATATTGCTTCTTGCATAACCCTGCCTTATTCAGTGTAATTAGCAAAACCTTGTGTATTGAGACGAAATTCTGTAGATAGTGGGCCATCTAATGTGGGGTAGAACTGAGGGTGGGGACCCTCAGAGTGGAATCCCTTTCACTTTTCTTTTCCCATATGCCATTTAGACATATAATCTAAAGTACCTCTATTTACTCTCTTCATAATCATAGGAGACTTGTAAAGTCCAATGGAGATAAAGTACTTGTAAAGTTGATTTACCTTAGCTAGATTAAACAGTTATTTTTAAAGGATGATGAATCATTCTCTAGAGGTGTCTAGCTCTCTCTATTTACTGTAGAAATGTAAAGATGACTGGTTTAGGCTAGACATCTTGCTTTCAGAGGCCTTCATCCGGAGAGATGAATCCTACCCCTATACCTTAGTGGATGTTAGATATCAAGAACCCAAATCATTTTGTTTCAGACAACCTGGAGAATCTGGTAGGCATATCTCAAGTTGCTATACTCAGTTCCTGTATTTAAAGGTTTCAGCATAGTCAGAAGAAGAGTTATGGACAACAGGATGGGCCGCATCATTTGTGAAGATGAATGCTCTATGGACTGATTCTATGATAAAATGTATTCAGTCAGTCTCTGCAAAAGAAAGTCTCTGACTTTCTTGCAAATAACCCCTATTTTGCAAGAACTTATCTTTATATAAAAATACATTCTTTCTTTACATTTCAAAAAAAACCCAAGAGATTCCATCACTTGCTGAGGATTATCGTTCTTAAGCAAAAATATGTGAATAACTTAATGGAACTTAAGCCAAGGATTACAGCATGAAAGGATACACTTTATGAATAACCCAAGCTCATTACAATCCCTGCTTGTTTCAAAGTCTATTTATGTTCTTATTCTCATGTATATCTGTGAAAGGCATATTCAGTGGTACTGAAGTTCGTTAATGCACTTGGTCTTGCTAATGCCTTGTTATAATATCATATAGGGTTTCTGTTCTCTTTCTGCAAGTATTAGACATATTTCCTGGGTAAGTGCAGAATGAGCTAACATACCTTAAATTTTATATGTCTTGAGAAAAAAAATGCTAATGTTAAGATGCTGCATGAAAAAATAAAGTGGAAGAGCTAGTTTTAAATTACACAATTACATCCTATTTCTATTGATCTAATGTGTATATGGCAGCTAAAGAAAAGGTCTCACAGTGTTCAGCAGGCATCTGTTTGCTTTGTTGGTGCAAATTTGCTCTGACTGTAAGTCAGCTCCAAACTGGAAGCCAGGTAATCACAACTGCCTTTCTGCAGATTTCTTGGCTCAAGATGAGTGCTTTTCTTCTGTCGTCAAAGAGATGCATTTTTATTTGGTCTACAGAATTAATGATGTGAATTTTTAACTATCTCCAAAGTGCTGCTAGGAAGCTATTATCACCACTTAAAAAAGAATGCTTTATTGCAGGTATTGTCAATTAGCTTATCACAGTCTATAACTATATGTGTAACCAAATGTAAGAAGATAGCTATATAACATGCCCTGAATTATCAATAGAAAAAGTATTCATACCATTCAAAAGTCTCAGGGTTACTAGTGCAGATGAACTTGTCTGGAGATAGCCAAAAACTATGTCAGATGAATTTCAACCTAAGATATTAAATATGTCCCAATTCATATTACTACAAAACAAATGCTGTTTATGTTGTATCTTACAAATACAGTAAGAATAATTTTAGCTGTTGTTCATATGCAAGAACACTTCGCCATTAAAGTCCCATCTAAGTAAGTACTGTAACAGATTATAGTCTTGTTCCATTCTTTTCATTTATCCTCCTTACAATGGGTAATTGTAAAGGTCAGGTATCCTATTAGTATGTTAAAAGCCACTGCTCTTGCTCAGGAGTTAGTCTGGTAACTTATGTGTGTGAGTTTTAAACCTCTGTTACATTAAAATTTGGCTTCTTTGTGTTAAGGAAGGCAGACTCAATTTTGCTTTGCTTGGCTTGTTTGATTTCAAAGGACCTTTTTATTTCCTTTCTAGGTCAGAAAGATGATATTGACATATCTAAAATTCATAGATCAAATACCTCATTATGGCTATGTATGACCACCATATATTTATTCTGAGTAGCATCTCACTTTAAACTTCAAGTCAGTAGGACTCATTGGGTGAATCTTTGCCTGCATAGATGGTAATGTTCTGTTAGACTCCTGAGGGCATTTGCATTCAACTGCTTATTTACATTTGTCCATAATCTTTTCTTCACCTTTTTTTGGTAAATGATGGGAAAAGACTACGTCAGAAAGAATTTGATAGATTTCCATCTTGAGCTTCAGGTTTTGTTTGTATTTAATTTATTTCTTAGCTTAGTCTTCTAGATCTCTTAGAGTCTGCAAAGTTTCCCAGTGTTTAGTTCCTTTATTAAATGTACCGGGAAGCTGAAATTCTATTCTCTTTGACTTAAACAGGTGGTGAAGTTGCCACTTGAGATTACTGTCTTTTTAAAAAGAAGAACTAAAGGAATGATCTCCAGTTGAGTTTAAAACAAATTTTATTAATGACTAAGTTGTGAAAGGTATTTTTTATTCTTTTTTCCATCACACTATGCTTACTCTTATTCATATAGCAAAAAGATGTCTGTTGGCTAACATTCAAGCTCAAACTTTTTTAATATTATAATTTCCCGCCAGATATCTTGTGAGAGAACAGAACTTTAAATGGAAGTGGTTAATTTCTCTTTCTGCAGAAAAAAAAAATCTCATAAAATTAGTGACACAGAGATATAACACCCCAGCAAGACTGCTAAAACAACACCACTGTAATACACAAGATGACCAGCAGTATGTGAAATTGTGGCTGTAAAAAAGGAATACATCCTGTATTACCCAGATACACAGTCTTATAATAAAAACAGCATTGCAGACCCAAAGGCATGATTTGATTTTCTCTGTTTTGCAGGAAATTTACTATAAAATATGTAATATCTGCTGGAAGGCCAGCAAAGCAGACGACAAGCAATACAGGAAGTTTCTGGAGTGCATTGGTGTGATAAATTCACAACATGGGTGACAGTGTGTCACAGGTTCAGCAGCAGCAGTTGTTTTTCTCCTTTAAGTAGTTGCTGGTGCAGCACTGTGTTTTGGATTTTTGGCTTGGGAACAGTACTGATAACACCAGTGTTTATAGTTATGGCTTAG
>JASSUY010005740.1:3021-20636 GCA_032466535.1 Forpus xanthops | reverse complement strand
AGCTAAAAAATCCAAAACACAGTGCTACACCAGCTACTGCTTAAAGAAAAATGACTGCCGCTGCTGAACCCATGACATAAATGTACCTGAGTCTCTCACAGAGACATGGTGTCTGAAATAGCTTAGGGAAATGAGTCACAGGGAATTAGGATGGCAAATATTTTAAAGAACCTATTTGTGGAATAGTGTTGGATGACACTAATGTGTTTCACAGAGGTACAGGAAGAGCTTAGATGTTGTAATGTTTAATGCTGTGGAAAGATACGTGGATATGCATGCACAATACTGCATGTTTTCTATGTGAGCTGGATGCATACTCCACCTGGCTTCTTTTGATCATGTGCAGCTGGAAATGCAGGATGGTGAGAGATTCCATCATTTCTGAAAATTATGGGCAGGTCATTTCAGTTACTTGAGAGTGTGATGACTCCTTGGAAAAGTAGGACTACTAATGCTTTGTTTCAGCTGACCCAGAGATATCACTGAAGAAGGTCATCTGCCTTTGTTTTGTTTTCTTCAGAGACCTCATTGTCTGGAAGAAAAGCTGATTTTCTAATTCAACTGATTACCCCACTGATAATGAGGACAAGAAAGTGCTGAAGATATCTCATGTAGGACTGTTCCTTGTGATTAGTTTTTAAGACTCCTAACCCAAAAGCAGCTCTCTCAGATTCTAAGAAAAATCATAGTGTTTAATCATCTGTAACTGAGAAGGAGAATGCAGCCCTCGCTGGGTGACAGGAAAGTGTAGCACAGAAGCATTCAGAGGCTGCTGATAAAGTAGGAGTTATTTCATCATGTTTTTTGCTGCTCTGAAGGAGCACAGATAAGTTCACTGCTACAGGAAATAGGAAATGCCCTCAGGCACTGAAGATCTCAAGAGTGTATGCATGTCTCTCTCTCTGCCTTTCTCTCACACCGCCAGAGTAGTTCTTTAAAAATCCAGACAAATAACTGAACTCAACCCTTAAGCCAGGAGAGAAATGAAACTGCACTAATTTCCAGGATTAACTATTGAGGAGGACTTTCATACACAATGGTCCAGCAGCTATGTATCAGAAGACTTCATTGTGTGTTTCTAAAGGTAACAGCTGATATTTCTGATTCATAATCTGGGCAAAAAAATGCAGACAGAATATATTATTTTCTTTTCCTTCTTCTTCCTCTCCTCTCCAAAACCCCCACATGCACATGTACAAATATTTCTAAGAGGCAAGAATTTTTTGGTCTAAGCCAATAATCCAGAAAATTATTGGCTTAGACCAAATCTTTAATTAAAGAAAACTTCTTTATTCTGTTGATGGCAAGTCAGCAAATAGGAGTAAACAGAGTCTAATGAGGAAATAAGAGGTAAGCTGTGGCCATGCTCTTGATGGTTATGTTTTTGTTTTGACAATATGTTCCCCTGTACATTTGCCCTCCTTTTGGGCTCCCTTCACCTTCCCCAGCCCAAATTGAGCTTCTGGTCATGGACCAGTGCGCCCAGAGCTAAGGGTACGCTCAGATCCACATGGATCTGAGCAGGCTAACCAAGGCATGACCTCTGAGAAAGAGAAAAACCTTTACAGAGGGCATCTGGCAGAGTTTGGGTGCAAGCTACATAACCAGTTGTTCAGCACCGTCCATCTGGCAGGGCTGTAGGGCTTATCCTAAAGCTGATTTTGAGAGACCTTGGGAAAAGCAGTCTCAGCATTTGATGTGCCTGTAATTTTCAAGTATCTCCAGGGTTAAACAGAGACTTGTTTTGAGGAGTTTGACTATGTTATTGAATACAATGTTTTTCGATCTAATTTTGTATATATAATTTAAGTTTTGATGGGAACACAGGTGCTATTTAAGACTCAATTCACAAATTAAAGTGCACCTCGAGAGACATATATCCAGGTAAATTTGAAAGTAATGAAGAGGTACCTACAAAGCCTAGCAAAGCCAAGATATGTAGCTTCATAGACCTCTGCAGTAAAGGCATTCTACAAAATTGAGTTAAATTTATTAATGTGGTGGCGTGCTACTGTATTAAGTTAACATACTGCAGCACGAAATGAACTTTATCCCTCTAGAAAAACAATTATTATTTAATGTAATACAATTTCCTGTGCATTTGTACTGCAGAAAGAAGGAATCATGGTCAAAATACAATTATCATCTCAGCAAGATAACTTTACAGATTCCTCTTATTTATTTGGCTTTCTTTTCAGCCTTGGACTTGCTCAGTGTAAACAAGTCAGTATAAATTTCATGCAGTCATTTTCCTAAAATAATCTAAAAGAATAATACATTGCCCAGAAAATATGCAGATATGATTGCATTGAATGACATTTCTAATAGTTAACTACTAGAAGAAAACTGAAAATCAGCTGCTGTATAGTGTTTCTAATTTGCATTAGAATTAATTTTATACCAATTTTAAACCAATTTCTATTATGTCAAATGTAACAGAACATGAAGAATACCCGACCATTCATTTGGGGATAATTCATGAACTTCTGTGTCTCTAAAATGATTATGCACTTTACCTCATTTGCAAGCTGATTTGGTTTAGTACAGAAACATGACTAAGATCTACAGTTTCATTTATATACTGATCCATAAATATGTTTATTTCTTGTACTCAGCTAAATGTGATACAAATACAATGCAAAGCAACAAATCATTATTTATTGCTAGTACTCTATGAGAAAAAAGTTTTTCATTGCATGCAGGGGTTTAGTTTGTATCCACGATAAAAAGCTATGTAATCTGTTATGATGATTGGCCACAGAATATAAAAGATTCATCTTTGAGCTGGTACCAGTAGTTCAGCTGCAGATGTCATAGAGAGACATAACATTGAATAGGTTTTCCTCTTTGAACATTACCTTTCCTATTTGGCACACGTTGTCCCTTTAGATGCAAGCTTAGCAGGCTGTAGTGCCTAACCAGATTATTCTGGTGACTTTTTAAAGCACTAACTGATGTAACAGATTTTGAAGTTTACTACACCATGCCATAAAATTTACTTTACAGATATATGGATATATATGATTGAATGTTACACTTTAAAACATTAAACCCCAACCAAATAATTCAAACTTTGACAAAGAAAATGTGGTTAGAGGTCAAGATGAGCTAAGTGTTATCAAAGGGACAATAATACATTATTATCTTCACTGAGTTAACAGTCTATCTTAACAATCTTCTCTACTACCATATCTCAGCTGATCTCTTTTCTACTGTATTTGTCTTCACAGTAGCACTGTAAAATAGGAAGGCATTATGTTCTTTTACAGATGTAGAGCTACAGGACGTACTTCTTAAGTGTAGGCAGTTTTCAGAGGTGTCTAAGTCAGGAGCCTAGGTAAATCAGGATAGTCAGGAGCCTAAGTAATTTCTAGAGTCAGTGTATACCTTTTTCATGTAAAATCCAAGTTACTCTGACTACATCTTTCTCTTGCTGCACCACGCATTTTGAAAGACAGAATCTGAGAACATCTGGAGAAAATCAAGATGAAAATTGGGTTGGGTTTTTCCAGAAGTGTTGATTACATTATATTCAGCACATGTTTCTGCAGGTTTGGTTTTTTTTCATTCTTTTCATACTCTTCCGTAATACACATGGTAAGGGCAAAGCGATGACGTAGAATTAAGAGCTATTTTGCTGCTGATATTGAGAATCCTAAGCCTGATAGATATGTGTGATGCAGCTAGTAGCCTGAGCTGCACAAAAATAAATGATGGTGCTCATTTAGAGATACCTGTAGGAATTTTGTGAAGGAAATAGGGTGGTCCATGAGAGGACTGTGGGAGGGAGCTTTCACTGTTGTGTGGGTAGTCTACTGAAGGAACATCGGTTCCTTTAACAGGGATACTTGACCGTTTAGGCCCCACTTAGCCTGCAGTCAGCTGCATACATTCAATTATAAAACCTACTGGGAAAGAAGCCGGTGATTATAAAAATCAGCAAGGGGTTCAGCTCTGACTGAGAGCCGCAGGGGGGAAGATAGGATCCTGCAACCGGCCTGAAGCAGGGGGATTAAAGAGAAGGCAGCAGGGAGTATATGTTTCTTCAATTTCTTTACCTGTGGTAGGCAGGAGAGCTGCTTTGTTTTGATATTTGCTTAAGTTTCATGCTGGAAAATAAATTGTATCATAAAAACTCAGAGCCCCTCCTGTGTGGGAAAGGCTAAGCAGGTCATGTTTAATGAAATCATTCATTGACACTATGATTTAACTGATAATACTTTTTTAATGCCTTGAGTACTTCCAAGTATGATAACAGATGCTTTTTCTGTGGTTGTTTCCTTCTTTTTCTTTTTTAACATACATGAGTTACTCTTCTTAATATCCCTCTGGTCCATATCCTGTCCTGAAAACTGTCCTTTAATGACACCTATAGCGTAATGGACCTGTCACTTTCCATATTACCATTGCTGTGATTTCTGGAGTAGCATGAAGTTGCTTATGTGTGCATTAACATGTTCATTGTCTCCACAGGAGAGTGAGATTTAAACTTTCTCATAGAGACCCCCGGGAATCTTGAGCATTAGTATGATATAAAAAGATGCTTGCATTTTGGTCCCTTTCCCACTCACTCTGAGTTGTGTGAAAAGCAAACTCTTCTTGCAGGCTTTCAAATATACTGCTGGTTGATAATTTATCATGTGCTTTTTCCAAGAGGAAGAAACTATCAAGGGCATTTCCCAAACTATTTTATTTCCAAGACACTACTCAATTTTATTTTTTTTACCAACTTTATAAATTAGTTTAATTCTAGAGAGCAGCAAAACCTGCTGCTCAGGAAGCAATTAGCATTCATTAGCATGCAGAACTGGGTATTAGTTTTTTCTTATTGTACTGTGTTTTAAAATAAACAGTAACAATGTGATAGTCAATTTCCTTGAATATGTTCACAAAATGTATTTAGTCAATGGTGAACAGCATTTTTTTATGTAAACAGCACTTTTTGAAAAGCAGGCTCCCCTGCTTATCACTTTTCATATTTGCAAACATGACAAATTAAGAGACTTTTTGAAATACAGCATCAAATAGCAGATTAAAAACATGCCTTATAATTTTCTGCCTCTAGTCCTCAGCTTTGGTCTTCAGAACACATTTCTAGGAGTCCACATGTCCCGTTCCTTTACTAAGTACATGTAGAATTCACTGCATGTACACTAGGTGCATCTGATTTACCAAGCCTTTCCGGGCAATCAATTGTGTGAGAAATGAGCTCACCTTTAAAAAAATGTAACTGGGGACAAAGTCAGTGGAGCAAAGGTTTATTTACAGTCCTGGGTGCATGCCTTCATATCATGCATGCACACTTGTGAGTACAGGGCAAAGTTTGTTTTAATCAAGCCTTTTATATATTTATAGGACTTTCAGGAAGATGAATCCCACCTCCCAATGGCTGATGTAATCTTCGTTCCTTCTTACCCAGGAGGGTCTTTTAAGAGCTATTTGATAAGGGTCAGTAGTCTTCTTTGATGTTAACTTTGATAAGAGCCAGCAGTCTTCTTTGATATGAACCTTTGTCATGAGTTCAGCAGTAGCAGTCATTTTTCTCCTTCTTAGTAGCTGGTGCAGCAGTGTTCTCGACTTTCAGCCTGGGAACTGAGCTGATAACACCAGTGTTTTCAGTTACTGCTTGGTAATGTTTTGGTCTGACCAAGGACTTTCTGAGCCTCATGCTCAGCCAGAGAGGAGGGGAAGCCAGCAGGAAGCAGAGACAGGACACCTGACCCAAACTGACCAAAGAGGTATACCATACCACTGCATGTCATACCCAGGATGTAAAAACAGAGGGCAGAGACCTGGAAGGGGGGGGTTGCTGTGGGATCTGGCTTTGTATCAGGTGATGAGTAGTTGTATTCTCTCTCCTTGTATTTCCCTTATCATTATTATTATTATTGGTGGTAGCAGTAGTGGTTTGTATTATACCTTAGTTACTAAACTGTTCTTATTTCAACCTGTGGGAGGTGCATTCTTTTGATTCTCCTTCCCATCCCTTTGGGAGCGGGGAGAAGAAAGAGGGGGGAGTGAGTGAGCAAACTGCGTGTCTGAGAGGCTTAAACTGTGACAACTTCTGATCAACTTAAGCCTGTGCATGTGTCTAAAGCTCTTATTATATAACTTATTCTGTTACTTCCAGATTAGATCTTGGTTTGACCAAGCATGACTGCCTTATATCATATGTCTGGCCATGAAAGTCCCTTATTCCTGTTTGTTTCACAATTTCAGGAACTTACATTCTTCCTATCTGCTTATGGGATTGTGCTTAAGCAGGATGCAATGCAAAAACAAAGATAAAGCCAGCTTTTGATGAAGCAAACTATTTATGCTGTTTATTGCAGTTGTTTTCTGTATTAGTCACTGGTAGGATAGTAGCTGAGGCACTACAGTAATTTTGGAAAAAAAAGACACTTCTATCATCTTAGTTAAGTCTTGAACAACTACATTTTTAGGTAAGTTGAAAAAAATAAGGAAGTATTACTTTCCAAACAGAGACAAACAGTGGACACACAAACTTACAGAGTGATATAAAGACAGAAAGCTATCTCTTTTGTTATTCAAGGTTTATTAAACATGAAAATTGCAACATCATAAACTGTTGGTTAATCCTTTATTTTGTCAAGTGAGGAGGGGGAATCACTAAATCATCTTCTAGCTAAGACTTTATAAACTTGGGGTTCGCACTTCTCTCATTCTGTCTAAAATTTAGCATGATCCCTACAGACATCTAAACCAGAAGTACATTGTCCTCACATTAAGAAGGATGTGAGTAGACCGAAAAGCCTTGAGTGGCGAGGATGTTCAAGGCATCTAATCAGCCATATAAGAATTATAATGGAACTTGTCTAAGTTAACTCTGCTTGTATTTTCTTGAAAAATACCCTAATTTATTTTAAAGTTTCCAGTGGTGGGTGATTGTTGCTTTTGGGCCTATGTTTTGTTCTCTGCTATTTAGTGGAGAGTAACAACAATGAGTAACTATTGAGAAAATCTGGAGTTTTGGGGTGATTCAAAGAGATGGCTCTATGTTTGAAGGGTTACCTTTAGGGACTGTTTATTCATCAACCTTGTATTAAAGTACAGGAAATAGTATAATGGGAAAAGGCAGGATAAAACCTTTAAAATTAAAACCAGTAAAATTTTAATGCTTAAAAATAACCTTTAGTTTTGAGTAGCAAAGTTCGCTTTGTGAAGTTTGCCAACTATTTATCAGTCGAATTTCTCCACCGTGAAGATGCACTGAGTTACATTTGGGATGCCTTACTCTGTTATCTGTGTAATGAAAAAGCAACATTGGTTTCACCCTCACATAACCTAAAAGTGAATGGAGTTTTCTTTACTTTTAAAAAATTCTCCTTCCTCTTAAAAAAAGATCAGACCAAACATTCAAAAATCCAAGCCCACCAGTTTCTTATAAAAGACCTAATGAGATACTATCTATAGAGAACGTCTGCTAAACAAATATTTATGTTCTGTGCATATAGATATTTACCATTTGTCTTAGCTCTTCAGCTGAAATTTCCTTAGCCATCTGTCCACACGAAAAGCGTCATTATGATTTTTCGAGGTCATGAATAAGCATCAAGTGCTTACAGTTTGTTTCACCAGGTCTCTGAGAACACTGAACACTTGATGCTCAAAACTAAGTTTTCTTATTTCTGCAGAAATACTAACTTTGCTTTCACCTTCACTCTCAAATATATAAAAGGGGGAGCGACCTGAAGTCACTGGGCATCCAATTTAATATCATCAGAGCCATACAAAAATATAGCAACTAGCAGCCCAGTCCTGGGCCAAACCTAAGCAAGGTTATAACTGGGATGTAAAAACTGCAAAGAGGAGAGGAAAGGCCCATACTGCTGACAGACATCAGTAAAGCAAGAAAACGTTCCACTGAGCCGTGAAAAAAGGCTTCTGGCAACTCTGCATGTCAAAGTGCAGTGGGGAGAACAGATGCAGCTGTGGACAGCTGCTGGCAGTGCTGACACACAGTGCCAGAGGCTTTCTCCCCTGTAAGAGGGAGCACAGAAAGAGGTCAAATAGTGCTCTGTAAGCATTACAGCCTTGCAGTGGGTGGTTTGAATCTGCTCTATGGAATGAGAGAGGTTTCAGTGTGGTTGCAATGTCTTTTGAAGAAGGCTTGGAGTAAACAGAAAACTCTTTTCTGCAAAAACCTGTGCAAAATCTTAATCTTAATTTGGAAAAGCCCAGTCAACTACAGTGTCTATAGACTCCCTCAGATAAATATTTGCAATATGTTTGGAGTCCCATAAGAACCCTGTTTGTTCTAAAAGGTGAAACAGAAGATTTTGGAAGTGAAAATCAACAGGGAAAGATAATGAAGTGTTTTGATGAATCTGAATGGCTTTGAGTAATGCAAATCTGGCCCATTTTGCTCATTTAGCCAAGTAATTTAATTTTATATATATCAAGCAAGCATAAAAATAGGGAATTAAAAATACTAAGACTAAATCATTGTAAATTACATCAAACCAGTTAAACAACATAATTAGAAAACCAATAGAATTATGCCTCGTAAGCCAGCTGGCTGCAACATTGCTGGGTTAATATTCTAAGAAAACTATAGCCAGTAATCACTTCATAATCTTAAACAGGAGCTTGAAGGAGGTGGGTTTCAATCTGATTTCAAATTGCATATATATGTATATATATAAAACAGTCTTCAGATTATATAAATTAATCTGTTTATCTTAACATTTGCAATGGACCAAATGGATGCATCTGCTGCATCTCAGCAGTAAATCTGATTAAAATACTTGGAAGGGGTATTTTACTAAGTGGTGGTACCTCAGTTATTCGCAGTCCTGTAAATATGCTCTTAGGTATCTGAGTAATTGCTGGATTTCATATGTTCTACAAATTCCCAGTACGCATTCATTTTAGAAAGGACTTTAAATAGTTTCCTCCATACTGCTTGAAGAAAAGAAGGCAGCCTGCTGTAGTTGCCATTGTGCTCAGATCTAATTCATGATGAATGAAAACAGAGTGAAATGGGGTGATGAGGATCAACAGCAGTTTCTAATGTTTATCATTTTCCCTAATGGATGGTTTGGAGTAAAAGAAATGAAGTTTACAGTTACGCAGCATCTCCTCCTTTACCTCAAAAGTGATACCACCCAGGTCCTTAAATGCCAATTTTGTGATGATATTTAAACTAAAGAAAAACAGTTACTTCCCCTTCTAAGGGTTAACATTCTATTTTATTAACCTTTCTAAGCATCTTTTTTTGCAGTTTTAATATACAGGGAGAAAGAAATCAGATAGATAAGGCACAGCAATGGATAACAGATTATCAGTGGTCAGGAGAATGGATAGAAAGCAGAAGGTACTCATACAGATGAGAGCTGTAGCCGGTTAACTGAAACTGATAGTGAAAGATTAATCCTGCTAAGGAAATTAGTTTCTGTTCAGTAAAAAGTAATTGAAATGCTATATATTAATGCCAGCAGCCTCAGAGGCAAAACTGAGGAATAAGAATTGTTGGTGCAAGACCAGAGAAATAATATTCTTCAGGTAACAGAAGCATATTAGAACAGCAGCTGTGGCAGGAACACAGGTCTGAAAAGATATGCGTTGTTCAGGACAGACAGAAATAAAGACATAAGGTGATTTTATCTTAAGGATATGAAAAACTCCAGGAAATAACAAGATATGAGATACATAAAGTATAATCTTTTGGAGTCAAAATCATGTGGGGAAGCATGATAAAAGGTGAATTATAAGTAGGATACTGGAGATATTGAGTCAGGTATAGATAAGGATAGAGATATTCATGGAGTTTTTAGAGGGAGAAATATTACCAACATTTAGAGATCTATGAGAATGTTCAGAGTTACTGGAAGTAGGCTGACAATTAAATGAAGCAAATATCTATAGGATCAGTAAATCATGGAGATAGCTGTTGAGAGATTTCCTCATCAAAAAAGGTCCAGAAGTGGAAATGCTACTTTAAACTTATATTTGGTAAATACTTCAGATAGAGCTCATGCTAAAAATAACCAAAGTGGAATATTATAAGCTAAATGGTAAATGAATAAGAATAACTAAGGTACTTGGTTTTTAAACAGCAGACTTAGAGGCAAAAAGATAAAGCAAGTTGGGAAAATTAAACAGATTTCTAAGGGACAGAAGTGTGACAGAAGCCAAGATTTTTTTTTCAGTTAAAGCTACTATAAATACTCAAGATCTACATCTCAGAAAAAGAGAGAGAAATCCTTGGGGAAAAAAGACTACTCTTAACAGCTTGAATATGAACACCTTGTGATAGATATTCGAGCTGCAGATAACATCTGAAAGGAGTGGGAAAAAGGAGGAATGATCAGCAAAACATGTCAAACTTGAAGTCAAGAAGTACAGGGAGGTATAAAAAAAAAGGTGAAGATCTATTCACAAGGTCTGCATTCAACATAGTCCAAATTTTGTTATTTTCTACAGGCAAAACATTGAGTTAAAACCTATGCATAAGCCAAGTTAAACATACAAAAAATTAATGCTCATTCTTATAAAGACAGCTCCTGTCATTGATACACAGGAGATGAAGAATGCATTTGGATTTGAAGCTACTCGTCAGTCCTCACGTAACCCTGAGGAACCTTTACTTCTGGGAGCATAAAGTGCATGTGGCTGTTGCATTCTCACTACCAAACCCCTTGCTGCTTCCACTTAAGTAGTAATGTTTCAGCAGTTACTCTGTGCTATGAAATTTGCATTGGTTTTGCAACATAACCTTTCCTTAGCTGGCAACTCTCTGATTGCTGTACTTCAGGAGATAGTGGGGCAGTCCGACTTAATCAAGTCACATCTAGAGCCAGAGTTCAAGATGACTTGGGGTTTATTTATTGGAAGAAAGGTTCATCAACTAAGTTTTGCTCCCATCTGTCAGACCTCATCCTTTCCCAAATAAAAAAGAAGTTTCTGGAAGAGCCATTCTGTTTTGGTTCCTGGTGTTGTGGACCTGTGAGTACAGCATTCATCAAATCAAATGAATTTTGCTCAATCAAAAAACCACAGAATTAGACCTTTATGCAAACTACCATGTCCTTTAATCCTCCTGAAACACCAGGCATTATTCGCAAAGGTCAGGAAGCTTAATGAAGGTGGAGAGCTCCTGTTGACAGGACACCTCTGAAACTGTGTGTTCTAAAATCTATGTTTATATAATTTTATGTAATTGAAAAATAACAGTAAGAAGCAGAGGATCAGTAGAAAATTCAATCAAGAATGTTGTATCATGCTGTATGTTTCCACTTGAGCTTGTAAGATCCAGTATAGTGGTTCTCTATCCTGGTCTCTCAGCTTCATTTTAACCTACTTACATCAGAGTTTGGGAAAATATATTCATAAAAGAGTCAATAATGACTATTTTGTTCTTCATCACCACCTTCCAATGGTAATCTAACAGCTGCAGAAAATGGATTAAAAAATACCAAACCCAAGACCCTGTTTCCAAGCCGTTGAGTTTGTATAGTGAAACAACCCAGTAAGATGAATATTCCTAAATTTTTGCACAAGATAACTATAAAACACAATTCAGTGGGTTTATATACAGCAGCAAAGCCAGCTCCAACACCTGACTTTTCTTCTATTTCTTGTCATATGTGATAGTATGAAACTAATATTCATTTTACGGTTGTGAAAAGTATTCCACGGAAAAGAAAGAAGTTCCTGATCCTCCATGTGTAAAGAGGTTAATGTGGAACCTGCCACAGAATTATTAAGTCAAGGTGGTAGTAGCCAAGGTTTCCACCTTATCAACCTGCCTGAAGGGCAGAAGTAGTTGGGATGAAGTTGGAAATTTTCTGGCTGTTTCAAGTGGCTTGTTTTTTTCGATTTGAAATATTTTGTTTCATAAATCAATAACAGAAAGACCTGAGGACAGGGACTGAAACTCTGGCACTGGTGAGAATATTATTCATCTTCCTCGGCTGGTTGTTCAGCCCACTGGCATACAATCTTACATAGAAAGCAGTAGCCGTGCCTAACAGGAATAGATGATAACTTACCTAAAGACTATATCTATTTGATCTGTCTTATTATATTGCAGGTAAAGAAAGTTTTGCAATTGTCTCAAATTGAGTGAGATTGGAAAAAAAGTAACTTTAAGTTTTAAAGCCATATCAGAGAAATAGCAAATACGTCTTCTGTTATTAGAAGCTGAAACTCATTCATGTGTAACAAGCCAGCACAAAGCTTTTATATTATTGTCTAGAGTTCAGATTCCACTGCTAGAAAATATTATAATAATTTTAAAAGGTAGATAAGCTGTTGTAACCTTAATATCTTTGTCTTATTAACTCTAAGAAGCTATTTAGGAACTCGTACACCTATCTGTCAGTACGTGAAAGAAAATGTTATTTATTTTTCCGAACATGCACACACAGCTGACTTGTGTGTATCTAGTTCAGTCACTGTTCTTTTAATTGCATTCCTTTGCATCACTCTTACTACTGTATGTAATCTATTGCATGCAGAAAGAAGGGTTAGGAGAGGGAAAAGACTCAGCAACAGACACCCCCAACAACCTATTGTAGAAGAAAGCCTGTAGATGCCCATGCTCCTTAAAATGTTCACCTTAGTTTTCAAGCTCTTCAGAAAATAAACTTTTCTTTCCTAGTGCATTTAGAAAATACTTGACACCATTATATATACCATTATGATAACATCCATCATATACAGTTCTTCCATGAATGTTGATTATTTCCTTCTGACTGACCTGAAAAATTCTTCTAACTCCTTACAATTGCACCTTGAGTGTCTGTCATCCCAGATCTATTCATTTATATCTGCCTAAGCTAAACATGCTCTGTTCTTTTCATCTTTCCTTTAGCATCTTCTTGTAGTCTTTTATGTTCCTCTCTGTGCTCTCTTAGATGTGTCAACATTAGTGATCACAGAAAAAGGGAAGACTTCAAGATGATCTAATAGATAGGTCTAAATCAGGAATTGGTTTGACAAACTATCACAAGCTAACCTGCTCAGCCTGGTACAGTGTGCCCAGTGAGGCAAATGGCAGAAATCATCTTAAGAGACAGCTAGACATTTTTATGGTGAGAGAAAATTGAAGGAGACAGTGACATATCAGAGGGTAGAGGGTAAGATAAGTTTAAGAAGGACAGAGTCTTTGGGATAAGTTGGCTTTCATTGTATAAATAATTCTTAGGTTTCTACAGCATCTTTTACTTCAGCAGCTGATAATGCTCTATTTTACACTGAGGTAAAAAGTTTGCTAATAAAATCAAATTTCATTTTTTTAAAAAGCATCACAGTCATTCCAGGAGTTCATGGCAGGTTAAATGTGACACATCTGAGATTCAATATTTGAAAAACTAGCTTTCTGAGGTAGAGATACTGCAGATTTAATGTGCTTGATAAATCACTGTCATTGCTACAATGGGACTGACATAGCAGGTATAGTAATAGAAGCCCAAGGGAAACACAACATGTTGAAGATGAATGATATCAAACAATACCTTTAATGGAAAACAACTTGGACAGAAATGCCCTGAGCTGCTATGGTTCTTTATCACAGCATCTTTTAAAATGTTGCATTATTTCAACAGTAATTTTGAAATTGATATGTAGGTGTATGAATATACTACAAGAATACAGAAGGATCTGATATAACATATATGGCATACATCATTGAATTTAACTTTGTTCTTTATACCCAAACCTATCCCAAAGTAAAATATGAGCAAATAAAGAATGTTTCCACTATATCCCTCAAGTTTTAAGCAAAATAATGTACTGTAAAAGAAAAAATTGCATACACATTATGATACAGACTATAGAACGAATTTTCTGAAGTATTTTCTCAGTTGAGCAACATGACTGCATTTGTACATGGACAACATCTAGCTATCAAAATAAAGAAGGGCAGAGGTAAAGGTATTTACTTGAGGTAAAAAGTAATTCACGCACACCACACTTCTGGAGCAGTCCATATTTCCTCTGTCATGTGCTTGCATGTCGTGGTTTAAGGTCCTCATGCAGTTCTGCTCACTCACTCCTTCCTCTTTCTTCCCCAGACCAGGAAGGACGGGGAGGAGAATCGAACGAATGCAACTCCCACAGGTTGAGATAAGAACAGTTTAGTAACTAAGGTATAACACAAATCACTGCTGCTTCCAACAGTAATAATAATGACAAGGCAAATACAAGGAAAGAATACAAGAGCTCATCAATTTCCACCCAGCCCAAACACGCAGTGCACCCCCATCACCTGATACCAAGCGCAAATACTCAGTGCACACCCCCCTCACCCTTCTGGGTCTCTGCTCTCCCTTCTTACATCCTGGGCATGACATGCTGTGGTATGAAATACCTCTTTGGTCAGTTTGGATCAGGTGCCCTCTCTCTGCTTCCTCCCAGCTGCCGCCCGGCTTCCTCTCCTCCCTGGAAGAGCATGAAACTCAGAAAGTCCTTGGCCAGCCTAAACATTCTAAGCCATAACTATAAACACTGGTGATATCAGCACTGTTCCCAAGCAGAAAACCAAAACCACAGTGCTGCGCCAGCTGCTACGAAAAAGAAAAAATGACTGCTGCTGCTGAACTCATGACAGTGCATATAGTCTCCTACCAACATAAGATAGCTGCAGCCCAGCACCAAATACAAGGTCCTTATTACAAAGCATGTTGTACAGCTAAGGTAATGTAAAGCTTCCCATGCAGTTCTGGCTCCAAAATTCAGCTGAGCAGCTTTTTCTGTGAGTAAGTCCAGCTAAGGAGATGTTTCCTGGAAGCTGTGATGTGGAATGGAGATAGCTCCTGGTTGGCAGCAATCTGGAAGGCATCTTCTTCGTCTTCTCCCCTCTCTTTATGGGAGGTAGTTGCACCACTTTGAAACGTAGATTCTGAAAATGTAATCTTACAGCATTTGTCCGAACACTGTCATTGATGTTTCTAGTATGCTATGAGAAGCCACTTTGAATTTGCAAAGTATAATTAACTTGAAGCATGCTTTTTTTTCCCCTGTGTATGATTTTATGCAGACCTCATTCATGTTCAGCATTTATTGCCTGTCACAGATGCGTGAGTACAAGCACCTCAGCCTTTCCTCTTCCATTTGTTATTTTCCCCTTTCCAGCAACTCCTTGTTCGAAAGATTCTGAAGATCCTCATCAGGAGTGAATGGTGATATGTCTTAACTGCATTAGATACAAAACCTCTGGTTTATGCTTTCTAAGGCACAACTGGTGTCTGCTGAGCTGTATGAATTAAATTTACTTCCCCAAATGGTTAAAAGATAAAACTCCTTTCTGTACCATTTTACAGTTTTGTGATGTTTCTGTAACAGCAAATGAAGGCTATAGTGTTTTCCTTTCTTTAAATAGGTCAGAGTGGAGTAAAAATTGCAGGTCAACTTCATTGTTGGTGTAAATTCACTGGAGGTAATTTCTTTTGCAAGATTAGATCCTTCTGTGGCATTCTGCACCGTTCCTCTCATTTTCCCTAGCTATATTAAAAAGCATTATATCCTCTCAGACTCCATACATCATTTCCAGACTTAATACAACACAAACCAAAGTAAGTGAATAAAATTAATACATATTCCATTCAAAATATCAAACAGCATTAACTAGTGAAAGAAACAGTATATGTTTGGATTTAACAGTAACAAGTAGTAGCTTAAAAAATTGATCATGTACTTTTGGATTGCTAAGGAAAAGCTCCGAATATGTTAGATTTATGACTGCTGAAAAACTTATTAGCAATAAATCCTATTTTGGCTGCATAACTGCAGTAAGTAATGCCAAACTGGGAAACAACTTCACCTGATGGAAATGTAAACAAAAGTTTTAATTGGTCCAAGGGGATTCCTTATGTCATTAAATATGCAGCAGGGTTTGTATGCAACAAACTTCCTCCCCAAACTGATAATAAGATTGGATCCACAGTGGAATTGCCAATCCCAGTGCTAGGTACGTATGTAATAAATCTGTTAGTATTGTCACAACTAATGCATTGGATTACTCACTTTCAATATTCAGCAATAAAACTAAATCAGACTTACATGAAGTTCATGGTTGTATTGACACAGATTGATATAATCATTGTCTCTCAAAATTCACAAAGCTGATGTGCACAGGCAAACAGAACTGGCTTTGTATAGTCATCTACCATATTTTTCTGTGATTAAAATTTACAACAGGTTTTGAACATCACACTCTTTACAAGATGCTGTTATATTTTATGTATGCAGCTATAATCTGGCACTGTCAGCTGGCACTTGTCAGAAAGGCCATGCTTTTAGTAATAGCACTCTTCTCTTTTGGGAAACTTTCATTTTTTTCTTAGTTCAAGAGATATTTGTAGAATACAAGATTAAAAAGAGCTTAAAGACCCTGAACCATTAGTATAGTATAACTTAGAATCATTGAATCATAGAACTTATATAATTCCTTGCGTTATCATATTTTCCTTTTCTAGGATAACTGTCAATTAGCAGGAGCAGTAATCCCTGAGAAACTTACTGATCATCTTCATCAAGTTCTTCTTCAAACAGGTAATGATCTTTTTGTAAGATTAGGACCTGCATTTGCTCATATAAGCTTTAACCATAGGTACAAGCAGCCATACAACAGAAATGTTGATGGCGTTCCTAATAGCATGATAAGAAAGGAAGTTAAACATTACCAGAAATACATCATAGCCTACTACCTCTTTAAGTTTAAATGGGAATTGCATGTTGGTAATCAGTATAAATACTGCTGTGATCTAGATAAAAATAAAATGAATTATACAGTAGTATACATAGCTCATATTTTCTCCAGATTTTGTCACAAAAAAGTATCTCACAAGTGACTGTATGCTGTACTTATGATCAAGATCAGTTGTTCAAAAGAAAATGTAAATAAAGGCAAGGCTAGAAACATGGGGTTTACTAGAAACAAAGGGAGAAAGATAGGTGATATATAGTGGAAAACTGCATTTCTGATTATGTAGTCTTCTTTTTCCTGTTCCTAGGTTCATCCTGGAGAAAAACCTCTTTCTGGTGTGAGCAGGAGCAGTACTATTGTGCTACTCTGGGTGAAGCAGACTGGTTCCAGAGCAGCACCTCTCCCACTTCCAAAGTCCTAATATATCTGCAGTGTCTCAGACCCAACCTGGAGTTCAGACTGCACTCATCCCAAGCCTGTATCCTTGCACCCACAGAGATCAGGAAGCAGGGGGGATAGTGAGACAAGAGGCCTTATTTCGGTCTAGATGCAGGATACTGTTTCAGTGAGAGATGGGTGGCAGCAATCCCTGTGATTATTTCATGTCAGAATGGAAATCACAGACTTTTGCAAAGGCAGTATACAGCCTTTATGAAAGGTGGTTTCTCCTTGTCTCCTTTTAACTCTTCAGCTCAGTGAGAACCAGGATGCCTTGACTGCTAAGGTGGCAGGTTCCCAGGGGTATAAAAGAAGATGCTTTATGCCCAAGTCCTTCTGAATTTAGATTTAAACACTTTGAGAACTAGAAATACATCTAGAAAGACACTCTATTTCTTGATTTCTTAGTTTACCAATGACACTAAGCAGTGTGGTTCGGTTGATACACTGGAGGGAAGGAATGCCATCCAGAGGGACCTTGACACACTTGTGAGGTGGGCTGATG